>JAQIUQ010000210.1:0-187500 GCA_030378365.1 Hybognathus amarus
TCTCAATAAATTTCACGGCAACTGCAGTTGCCAGGAATTTCCTGTAAAATTACAAGAAATTTCTAACAGTGAAGCTACGGCCAGCAGAACAGTTCTGAACACTGGCTGGTTGTAGCGTGATTCCCTCAAATATGTATTTAGAATAATTTTTAATCCAAAAAAAGCTACGCGACTGCAGCTTTAGTATTCGAGTGTGAATGTACATCAATTTTGATAGCTACAGAAAGTGGAGAGATAAAGCTAGTAGAAGATTATTTGATCTCTGAAAAAGTTGATCAAAGACTAAAAGTTCAATTTAAAGCATTCCAAAATGTCCTAAAACTTTAAATATTTGGGTAACGCTTCCTTTTACAGTCCAGTTACCCATGTAAAAATACTATGTACTTATTTTTGAGTAACTACAATTACTGGCATGGGTAATAACTAGTATCTACCCTTAACCTACCCCTAAACCTACCCCTGTTCCATGCAAATTAGCCAGTACTCTCCCAGGTAAGTACACTGTAAGTACTGGTACTGTAAAAGGAAGCGTTACCAAATATTTTAGTTCACCTTTTCAGCAGCCTGTGCCATTTACTGTGTTGACAATCTTTCAGTTTTTAACTAAATCTGATCTTTCGTCAATAGAGAGTCGCAAAGCTAAACCTACACAGCATGGTCCCAAATCTCACTCAGAACTCACAGTCTCTTGGACAGATGAGTACATCCAGCCAAACAATAGAAAGCACTTTAATATGTTTGAGCAATTTAGCATATTTTGTGAATAACTCAGGACCTGCAATATGTCTCACAAAGAACATTAAAGTCTGCCCAAAGAAAATAAAATCTTAAATGTCTGTGTCTCGTATACTGTATAAAGCTATTATTGTGTGCTAAGAATTGCTAACTCAATTTTATCTGTATTGTATCCACTTTATCCATTTCTGTGGTTTGATTGATTCTTATGATTAATTTTATTTTGAATTGGAATTTATTTTATTTTATTTGAAGTCACCTTCAAGTGACTAAACCATCATGAAGTAAGTTAGTTGCTTGTGAACAAGTCTGGTTCTCATAATAGACATTATGCAATGCAGAGAAGCTTACAAAACAAATTTGTATGACCAACCTAGTGTTAAGCTTTATGGAAAGGCAGTAAGTGATCAGTAAGTTAAATCCACTCACATCCTGAGCAGGAGACCTCATTCGCTGCCATCTACACAGTCATTTTTCCCATCACATACATAATCCTTTGAGATGCAGGCGCCATCCCCGCACCTTCCCCTAAGCAATGCCACAATCTAGGAGGAACAACAAAACAAAGCCTTGTCAAGTGTCCTTCAATGGTAAAAAATGAAAGTGGCCTTTTGAAGTATGCAACAACGAAGCAAGTGTTAAAGGTGTACAAATGTTGATGTTGTCAAAGAAATCCCAACTTAAGGTCAATTCTTCTTAAGCCAGTGTTTATTTGAGTGCCAGAAAACAGCTGGTCGCGTGATCTCATCAAGGTCCTGCTTTACTAGGCCACTGCTTTATCTGTGTAAATGCTTAGTTTATCCTTAAATGGATTTTCTTCCATTTAAATTGACTTCCTTTTGAGCAGGGTTTCCAAATGGGCATCACTGCTGAAATGTAAATGCTGAATTGAGCAATAAAAAGTTTTTTTTTTTAATTATTATGTTTGTTGAAAACTCACCGCAATGTTCCTCATCACTGTTGTCGCCACAGTCATTTGATTCGGTCACAGACAAAGAACTGGGGCCTACAAAGGCCATTCCTGCAAGTGAACTGTTCCTCATCACATTCTAAAAAAATGAAAAACACATGCAATAATGGTACATTTATTTAAAACATCACCTAACTTTGTCAGATATTAAGTACAATGTATACTGTCCTCAAAAGGATACTTCAAATAACAACTTCCAAGTATTCCCAATTTCAATGGCTATAGCCATTGAAATTGGGAAATACTTGGAAATATGTTTATTATTATATGATTTTTTTATGATTGATATGTTTTTTTATGATTTTACAATTGAAATATGATTTTTTTTACATCAACATGTAAAAATATTGAAATTTGTATCACATTTTTTCTTTTGTCAAATCAACTTAAATAATTTATTTAGTTCAGATAACTTATTATTTTGAGTTTATGATGATTAAATCAATCTCCTCCAGTGTATTAACTCACTTTTTCCAGTTCAATCAACTTAAAATTAATGCAATTAGGTTACTTAATTTTTTAAAGTTAAACCAACAATATTTTTTACAGTGTAATGATAGGTAGCAAATATTGCAGAATTATAATTCAAACAGAAGATAAAGAAACAGAATTTACATGTATTTCAGTCTGAATTAATCATTTCCAAAACATTTAATGATTTAAAAATAATCAAAACATAGTATTCATTATATGACCCAAAACCACCTAATTTCTCAGAATGTTTTAATTTATTATAAATTGAATTTATAATATCTAATATATTAAACACACAATAAATAGATAATTGTTCAAATTTTGGTGTAAATGTTCTTATTAAGTAAGTTATCTGAAAACAATGAGGTGCTGTTTGGCAAAATTTAATTATATTCATTGGTTTATTCCAAACTAAATTAAGATCAATCTGTCCAATCAGTTGAAGAAAACAACAGATACTGTTATCAGTAATTGTAAACAATATAGATACTGATCTATATATTACGGAATAAATCAACATAATTAAATTATTGATGCAATTATTTATCATTAATTCTGACTGATGAATTATCCGTGTTGTGCATCTTCCTGTCATCCGAATCAATATCCATCCGTGACAGGGCTATTCCAATTCAAGCTCTAATTAATAAATTGAAAGGTTTAAACTAAATGTTACAACATCCTGTCTGGGGTGAGACTTACTGCATTCTTTCTCATCACTCATGTCAGCGCAGTCGTTCCACCCGTCACACTGCTGCTGTTTTGAGATACACAAGCCTGAGGTGCACTGCAAACCTACCAGGGCAGGCTGGAGAAGAAAACAGGAATACACACACAACTCAACACAAGAAGTGAAGGAGATTTCTAATGATTTAGATGGTTATACTGAAACACTGAGCTTACGTAACGGTTTACAGGGTCAAATGCGCGGTGTAAATGACGCTGAATCCCTTATCAGTGTAGGATTCATCTGAATGGAACTTCACTTCCAAGGTATTGCTGGTGCTAGAGAGCACAAATCTTTGTCTCTCTCCACAATACCTTAAAAAAGGAGGAAGGAAAAAGCTGCTAATAAAACAAAGGCTAGTAAATCAACAACAAGAACAACAAAAAGAGTGGACAACAGACTGCTCCAGCTGGTTTTCAGATACAGTAAATTGAGCTTAATGCCATTTTAAAGATAGTCAGGAAGCTAACAAGAAACAACAAAATCTTTCAAGCAGTCATGGCAGGACAGATGAGAGAACTTACTTTTTTCCCAGGACTCTCTACGTAGTCTTTGTGACAGTTGTTGGTGTCTTACCTCTGGCTCCTTCACACGGAACATAATGAACTCAATCTTTACTTTTCTGCCAGCAGGAACCTGCAGAATCCACATGATGGTACTCAGGGTTATTTTCAAAAAGGCAAGAATCAAACAAACTCTTCAAGAGGGAATAGTTAAAGGGGTGATGAACTGAGAAATTAAATTTTCCTTGAGCTTTGACATCTACAAGGTCATCATATTATGACCTTGTAAGCTTCAGAACTGAAAACGTCCTTGTTAGTCCAATAAAAGCTTTTATCGACACCAGGTCTACAGCAAACGATTCTCGCCTTTTCAAAGTGGGGAACTATGATATCAAAGAGGATAAAACACCACCCCCACATAAGAAGACCAATGCCTACCTCAACACGGCCAGTTTAGCCCCGCCCACCGATTCTCGCATTACACGCATAGCTAAAATAACATAGGCCTACCTCTGTGATGACAAACCTGTTCGAGCTACCAAGCAATACATAATATTGTGCAGTGCCTGGTTGTGGAAGACAGTCGCTGTATAAGCTTCCTCTTGGATTCCAATAGGACTGCATGGATAAACTATATTTTTAATGACGTTCCAGGGTATATACAGTAATGCTTAAGTTAAATTTACTACTTTTTAATACCTTTTTTACTACCTTCAGATTTTTTTTAGAACCATTATCGACACTGAATTGCAAGTGTTAACCAGCGACCTTTCTATTACACAGTATTGACATTTATAACATACAAAAATGAATAGATTTAAGAGCACAGCATTCCATTTTTATGTTTAGTGGATTGCATTTGTCGACGAAAGTGCATTAGCTCCCATCCAGTTGCATGTTTTTTAAACACCAAACAGTAGAGGGAATGCAATGACATCACTTTCCCACTGGTAAAACCCTCAATCTGACTGTGTGGCAAAAGATTCTGCTGCGTGACTGGATTTAATAGGGGAAACTGCGAAAATGCCACTGAAACGAACAATTTGATCAATTTTAACTAAATGTTGGACTCAATATAGTGTTCCTAACTAACCAACTTACTAAAGATCCAGTGATCCATGGATATTGACATGAGCCAGCAATCCGTGTCGCCTCTACATTTATGTTTGCCTGATTTCAATACCAGGGAAATGAAAGCAATACACAATCACCGGCCACTTTATGAGGTACACCTGTCCAACTGCTCGTTAACACTTAATTTCTAAGCAGCCAATCACATGGCGGCAACTCAGTGCATTTAGGCATGTAGACATGGTCAAGACAATCTCCTGCAGTTCAAACCAGAGCATCAGTATGGGGAAGAAAGGTGATTTGAGTGACTTTGAACGTGGCATGATTGTTGGTGCCAGAAGGGCTGGTCTGAGTATTTCAGAAACTGCTAATCTACTGGGATTTTCACGCACAACCATCTCTAGGGTTTACAGAGAATGGTCCGAAAAAGAAAAAACATCCAGTGAGCGGCAGTTCTGTGGGCGGAAATGCCTTGTTGATGCCAGAGGTCAGAGGAGAATGGCCAGACTGGTTCGAGCTGATAGAAGGGCAACAGTGACTCAAATAACCACCCGTTACAACCAAGGTGGGCAGAAGAGCATCTCTGAACGCACAGTACGTCGAACTTTGAGGCAGATGGGCTACAGCAGCAGAAGACCACACCGGGTGCCACTCCTTTCAGCTAAGAACAGGAAACTGAGGCTACAATTTGCACAAGCTCATCGAAATTGGACAATAGAAGATTGGAAAGACGTTGCCTGGTCTGATGAGTCTCGATTTCTGCTGCGACATTCGGATGGTAGGGTCAGAATTTGGCGTCTACAACATGAAAGCATGGATCCATCCTGCCTTGTATCAACGGTTCAGGCTGGTGGTGGTGGTGTCATGGTGTGGGGAATATTTTCTTGGCACTCTTTGGGCCCCTTGGTACCAATTGAGCATCGTTCCAACGCCACAGCCTACCTGAGTATTGTTGCTGATGATGTCCATCCCTTTATGACCACAATGTACCCAACTTCTGATGGCTACTTTCAGCAGGATAATGCGCCATGTCATAAAGCTGGAATCATCTCAGACTGGTTTCTTGAACATGACAATGAGTTCGCTGTACTCAAATGGCCTCCACAGTCACCAGATCTCAATCCAATAGAGCATCTTTGGGATGTGGTGGAACGGGAGATTCGCATCATGGATGTGCAGCCGACAAATCTGCAGCAACTGTGTGATGCCATCATGTCAATATGGACCAAACTCCTGAGGAATGCTTCCAGCACCTTGTTGAATCTATGCCACGAAGAATTGAGGCAGTTCTGAAGGCAAAAGGGGGTCCAACCCGTTACTAGCATGGGGTACCTAATAAAGTGGCCGGTGAGTATAGACCTACATAGGCTAAAGCAAATTTGCCTGTGAACGCTTTATATAAATACAATATAGGTAGGTCTAAATCCGGGTGATCACTTATATCAGGGTTATATAGCCTATTGTCATATCGTCCAGCCACTAGATATGACGTCAGCATCAAACATAGACAGAGATGAAAGATCTTTGATTGTGCCCAGATAAGCTAAAGCACATATTTAAACGGACTAAAGGCCTGTTCACACCAAGCACTAGAACTATAAAGATAACTATAAAGATATAATTCTAAAAATCGTTCTCCTTATTAAAGAATAACAGAGTTCACACCACAGCTAACGTTATAACGATAGCAAAGATATGAGGAAATGTCGTTGGGATCACTTTCAGAACGATTTTTTTCCAGCTGTCCAACGATAAAACACTGAAAACCAATCAGAATCGTGCATTTAACATGGCAGATGACATTGCAGAGAAGTTAATCGTCGAGGTAACGTACAAAAAAATCATCCAATGTTTGACAAGTCAAACCCACTTTTCAATGATACGTTAAAAAAGATGGATATATGGAAAGCATCCTGGGAATAAACGGTGAGAAGTATTCACAATGAGATTATGCAGTTTAGCATAGTGTTACAAAATTACCTCAGGAAGGCTATCCAGTGCTAGTTGACAACATTGCTGAAGTGTGATGTTTTTATCCCATCATTGAATTCAGTCCAGATATTACACTAGACATGCTAGATTCACTGTTTAGATGCGCTTCCAACACCTCTCGTCTTTTAAGGATATCGAACGTGTACCAAAAACAAAAGCGCCTGTTTTTCCTTTTTAAAATTAGTTTGTAACGTAAAGCAGCAACAGGTCATTTTGCGCGCGCTCTCCCAAAACTGCAGCACGCGCGCGTGCGTGCTTAGATAAAAAAACGTTATCGGTCATTGGTGTAGACGCATATATAGTTATCTTAATCGTTACTCTTTATAGTTATCGTGCTTAGTGTGAACGGGCCTTAACGCAAACACAGAATAGGACTGATAGTCTGAAACAAAAATAATACCTCTCAGACTACATTTAACACTTTTAATGGCCTTAAATTTGACAATTTTGATTTATCACTTTTTAATACTTTTTAACACCCGGGACACCCTGCGTTCCAGCTGATGAGGTAAAACATTGTCTGTCTGTTCGCTTCATTTCACTGAGGATTGTTTTGTAAACAAGACTGAATTTGCAGACCGATTTAGAGTGAAGAACAGTGCTGTGGCGTCTATATTGGATCTGACAAGAATGGTTCAACACACGGACTCTGGGGTCGAACATGTATGGGCGAATCATTTCCGGTTTGCCATTTTACAACATTGGACGTTTTCTTTCAGAACAATTTCCCCAAGTGCATCGACGGGTAAGTTGAAACTCATTATAATGAAAAACTGTTATTCACTCACAGCAGTGGGCGTTTACTTCCAAGTCTTCAGTGCGAGACGCCCATAAAAACCAAGCGTTTTGGAGCTAGGCTCAAAACTCAGGGTAGAAAATAGCCTATTACTTACTCATTTTGATGTTTTTGAATGCAAAAACAAGCGAACGTCATAAGTTGACGTCAGACAACAATATAATAAAATTGACCCCTATAATCGAAATTTGAAATGTTGTCTTCATTTCATCACCATCATATTGTTCTAATCACTTATTATTTCCATTCTTTTTTGAAACAGAAAATTGATGTCAGGCAGAAAGACTAGGCAGAGATGTTAGGTGTTTCCCAGAAACAAGAAAATAAGAGAACACATATTACATCAAATGAAGAGAATACTTGAAAATTCAACTCAAATATCCCTTTAATTTTAAATATACCTTTAGGTACACTCTTAAACATTTTCCACCAGAATGGTTCTCGTTCTGGAGCCAGGAAGTGATCTCGAACAGGCCGCGTGTTTCTCTGAGGAACGAACGGTCATTTAGCGCTACTATGTGTTGTTTATCTAAACATAACCAGTTAAAAAAATATAAGTGTCCCAGTGTTTGTGTAGGCTGTGAGGCACTTCTGTTTTGTAGTTCACAATACCAAGAGTGATTTTAACGTACCAGCAGCTCACATAACTTGCCCGTTCTCTCATCTGTCTAAATTAAAGCTGAAATCCTAGATTCACTCGCTCTCTTGAGCCGCTTTCGAACGGGGAAACTTTTGCAGTTCCTGAGAAACTAACGTTCCTATATCCCTTTTTCTCTAGCGTTCCTACGGACTAAAATTGGGGATTTTTTGTTCCTCAGACCGTAGTTCCTATAACTCTTTTTAGTACCTAGTTCTCGAGCGAGGACTTTTTTAGTTCCCTTTCCCTGAGGTCTACGTCCTGATTGGTTCAACTTATAAGTCATGCCCACTGTCAACACGGAACTTGTAGCGCGCTGTCTGCCATACGCTGTGTGTTTTGCAAAAATTACAACGAGGATTAAGACAAACATAACGCATTCAACCAGCTAATTGCTAATGCTAGCTAAACTTACCCGTCGTTTTGTTTTGCCTCATGCGCTCTGCTCTTTTATCTTCTTCCATCATATTACTTAATATCATATTACGCTGGAGCCTTTCGTCTTCTGTGTTTCTCTGTACAGAACTAAGCATAATCTTTAAACCGACACGTTCGTCTCTTCGTTATTAAGGTCCCGGCAAGGCAGAACAGGAACATTGCAATAGCCATGCTGGTTTGTTGTTGTTGTTGCGTGTCGGCGCTGACGTCTAGTGATGACGGTCGTCTGTGACTTGCGTTACCCCTCCTACCAGTTCCTATGGCCACTTGGCCAGTGCGAACGCAAGCAGCAAAACCGAGTTGGGGGGGAGTAGTTCTTGGAACTGTTTAGAAGTGGACAGTTCCTATAACTAAGTTACACTAGACATGCTAGATTCACGGTTTCAGATGCGCTCCCAACACCTCTCGTCTTTTAAGTATATTCAATCGTGTACCAAAACAAAAGCGCCTGTTTTTCCTTTTTAAAATTAGTTTGTAACTAAAGCAGCAACAGGTCATTTGCGCGCCCCTACTCCGAAAACCCGGAGAAATCGGAGTAGCGCGCCGCAAATGACCTGTTGCTGCTTTACGTTACAAACTGAATTTTAAAAAGGAAAACAGGCGCTTTTGTTTTGGTACACGATCGAGTATCCTCCAAGTCTTCAGTGCGAGACGCCCATACAAACCAAGCGCGTTTTGGAGCTAGGCTCAAAACTAGGGTAGAAAATAGCCTATTACTTACTCATTTTGATGTTTTTGAATGCAAAAAACAAGCGAACGTCATAAGTTGACACGTCAGACAACAATATAATAATAATTGACCCCTATAATCGAAATTTGAAAAATGTTGTCTTCATTTCATCACCATCATATTGTTCTAATCACTTATTATTTCCATTCTTTTTTGAAACAGAAAATTGATGTCAGGCAGAAAGACTAGGCAGAGATGTTAGGTGTTTCCCAGAAACAAGAAAATAAGAGAACACATATTACATCAAATGAAGAAATACTTGAAAATTCAACTCAAATATCCCTTTAATTTTAAATATACCTTTAGGTACACTCTTAAACATTTTCCACCAGAATGGTTCTCGTTCTGGAGCCAGGAAGTGATCTCGAACAGGCCGCGTGTTTCTCTGAGGACGAACGGTCATTTAGCGCTACTATGTGTTGTTTATCTAAACATAACCAGTTAAAAAAAACACGAGTGTCCCAGTGTTTGTGTAGGCTGTGAGGCACTTCTGTTTTGTAGTTCACAATACCAAGAGTGATTCTAACGTACCAGCAGCTCACATAACTTGCCCGTTCTCTCATCTGTCTAAATTAAAACTGAAATCCTAGATTCACTCGCTCTCTTGAGCCGCTTTCCGAACGGGGAAACTTTTGCAGTTCCTAGAACCTAACGTTCCTATATCCCTTTTTTCTCGGTGTTCCGACCGGGACTAAATTGGGGATTTTTTTGTTCCTCAGACCAGTAGCTTCCTATAACTCTTTTAGTACCTAGTCTCGAGCGAGGGACTTTTTAGTTCCCTTTCCCTAGGTCTACGTTGATTGGTTCAACTTATAAGTCATGCCCACTGTCAACACGGAACTTGTAGCGCGCCGTCTGCCATACGCTGTGTGTTTTTGCAAAAATTACAACGAGGATTAAGACAAACATAACGCATTCAACCAGCTAATTGCTAATGCTAGCTAAACTTACCCGTCGTTTTGTTTGCCTCATGCGCTCTGGTCTTTTATCTTCTTCCATCATATTACTTAATATCATATTACGCTGGAGCCTTCGTCTTCTGTGTTCTCTCTGTACAGAACTCAAGCATAATCTTTAGAACGACACCGTTCGTTCTTCGTTATTAAGGTCCCGGCAAGGCAGAACAGGAACATTGCAATAGCCATGCTGGTTTGTTGTTGTTGTTGACGTGTCGCGCTCACGTCTAGTGATGACGGTCGTTTGTGACTTGCGTTACCCCTCCTACCAGTTCCTATGGCCACTTGGCCAGTGCGAACGCAAGCAGCAAAACCGAGTTTGGGGGGGGGAGTAGTTCTTAGAACTGTTTAGAAGTGGACAGTTCCTATAACTAAGTTCCTGTAACTACTTGGTCGGAAAGCGGCTTTGCACAGGCCAGGAACACGCACCAGAACCATGTCGGTGCAAAAGGGGAATCTGTTAGTAAACCGAAAGAGTGAAACAGTGTTGTGAGGCTTACATTGATGTTCCAAATGCAGTCCACCAAAGGAGGGAAGAAACTAGGGTAATGCGGAGAGGTGAAGTTTCCTGTGGAACCAGTCAGATATGCTCCACAGCTCACACCTAGAAATGAATATGGGGAGAGGGGGAATGAATGGGAAAAAGTTATTAAGAAACTAACATGAAACTCTTTCTAGTCAATTCGATATTCTTTTTCAAGTTTCAAGGCTGTTTTAAGTCGGACACTGCAAGTGTTTACATGAGCAATGAGTAGCAGTGCAATTTAACTAAATATCAGCAAGGCTGTGATTTGGCCATCACAGCGTACTAATATACAGCCATATCGCACAGCTACGAGTGTAGTATTACGTTTATACAACAGTTCAACGGCACAAGTGAGTAATTAAATAAGATATCGACAATGGAGTGTCTTTAAAAACACTCTTGTGTGCAGAACTACTTCCTTCCACCATGTCTCAAATTGACAGTTGAGTCCAAGCCTTTGTTATCAATTCTAATGGCAAAACATTAATGTAACTTTCATGTCCATATCACGATCACTAACGGACCATTTTTCAATACTAAATACTACTATCTGCGAAAAGCATCTAAACGGAAGGTCAAAGTCACTGTTTATATACCGTATTAGTCACATATTTGAGATCTAAATCACTACATTCTAGCCTAAAAAAACTCTTAAAACTACATTTTGTGAAAAATCAACAGTAGTATTTGTAAAAAATAAAAAAAAGGTGGATTTGCTCAACCTCCATGACAGTCGCAGCAAGCGGAGTGATACAAACTGTGCCGATACTGGGGAAATAGTGCACGGCTCTCAGCCAATCAGATTTGAGAACCAGAAAGAACTGTTGCATAAAAAGACTTTCACGACATTTCAAAATTCAAAAATTCACGTCCGAATATTTTCGCACGTTAAAAAATATACAACCTCATGTTATGTCAATCGCTCTTGCACACTGCGTCCGAAACTTTTGTCAGTCATTAAAAAAAAAAACGAATTGGGTTCGATTTTCTGCGTTTTCGCATTCGTAGCAAGCAGTTTGAATGGTGTTTTGACAATTCAGAGCCACCGAATCACAAATAAGAACACATGCAAATTTTGGACTCAGTGTGCAAGGACCTTTAAACTGGATGATGACGTTATAAAATGCAGCAGCATTAATAGATAGATTACATGGTTTACCAGTAGTAGTAGGAATGGCAGAGTAAACCGCTTTGAATCCTTGTTTCCGGACCTTGTCTGTGACCAGGTTGACAAGCATGATGTTACCAGAAGAAACAACGTCAAGAGGATTTGTAGGAGGGCGAAGTCCACACTGTCTGTGATGGAAAGTGTGTTAGAACTGTGACAACTGTGTAGAAGAGCATTGTATTATTGCACACTAGTGTCGATTATAACCCGTGAAGAGTATTATCAATATGTTTGTTCCAAAAATGAAAGACAATATAATTTAAATATGTGCTGCAAGTACATTTTGTCAGCCTTTAGGAGTATAAAAGCCTGTAGATGACAGATATGACCTTTACTATGTGGACTAAACATGAATTTATGGGGTCTTTAAGATCATAAATGAGAGAAAGAGATACCTGGGAAGTAACAACATCATTAAGAGCTGTATGGCTCTGTATCACCTTAGAAACAGGGCAGAGGCTGAGCAGTGTTGTGAGTATTATGTTCAGAGCCCACTCACTACAAGATACAGTTTACGACCTATACACTTCAGGTGATTTGTTGTGTAGACAAACACAAAGAAAAGAAAAATAAGCTCTCCTTTCCTAAAGCCTGTGATAAGGTGACTAAAAACTGGCATGTATCTGAGAGGTGCTAGAGAGGGGTCTTAACAAGCCAATCTTCAGCTAGAAGCCTGAGGCCAACCATGAAAAATGAAACTGAATTGAAAAAAGTCAAGTAACCGCTGCTCAGCGATGAGGGGGCTTAGTCCTTAATAGAAGATAGTTCTATATATCCTATACACTACGGTTTAAAAGTTTGTGGTCGGTATTATTATTTTTTTTATTCATATTTATTTAAATGAATAATACTGCCGTAAATGTAGCTTTGCCATCACTGAAATAAATTGCATTTAAAATTATAAAATGGTTATTTTAAATCAATTTCACAATATTTTCTGATTTTTCTGTATTTTTGATTAAATCAATGCAGCTTTGGTGAGCAGACGAGAGAAAAAACGAAAAAAATATAATTTCTTTTATAACTAACTTTTTTTTCTTTATATTTGAGTTTAGGAGTGTATAAAATAGTTATTTTAAATCATAATATTTTACAATATTACTGCTTTTTCTGTATTTTTTTATCAAATTGATGCAGCTTTGGTGAGCAGAAGAGACAAAAAAACTACAAAAACTAAATTTTTTGTATCATTTTAACTTTTTTTTCTTTATATTTGAGTTTAACAGTGTATAAAATGGTTATTTTAAATCATAATATTTTACAATATTACTGCTTTTTCTGTATTTTTTATCAAATTGATGTAGCTTTGGTTAGCACGAAGAGACAAAAAACTACAAAAATTTAATTTTTTGTATCATTTTAACTTTTTTTCTTTTATATTTGAGTTTAAGAGTGTATAAAATGGTTATTTTAAATCATAATATTTTACAATATTACTGCTTTTTCTGTATTTTTTATCAAACTGATGCAGCTTTGGTGAGCAGAAGAGACATTTTTTTATCATTTTAACTTTTTTCTTTTTATATTTGAGTTTAAGGGTGTATAAAATGGTTATTTTAAATCATAATATTTTACAATATTACTGCTTTTTCTGTATTTTTTTTATCAAATACAATACAGCTTTGGTGAACAGAAGAGACAAAAAAAAAACCCACGACAAAAAATGTATTTATCGTTTTAACTTTTTTCTTTTATATTTGAGTTTAAGGGTGTATAAAATGGTTATTTTAAATCATAAAATTTTACAATATTACTGCTTTTACTGTATTTTTTTATCAAATCGATGCAGTTTTGGTAAGACAGAAGAAGAAAAAACACTAAAAAATATAATTTTAAGGGTTTTTTGTATTTTTTTTAAATGTAATTCTTCAATATAGTGAGGAAAAATTCTCAATGTCTAGTCAAAATGCTATTCAAAGATACATTGTTTGTTAAATGAACAGAATGTCATGGATTCTTTCAATAGAGGATAGCTGGTATTCAAGTTCTAAGAATATTCCTAGAAGCAACACTGGTACATGTTATGACAGGGAGTTAAATCTGAGGTTTGAAAGCTGCATATACTCACTTTGTGATGGCGCGAGTGCTGTCAGGACTAAGAGAGTCGTAGATGGCAACATAGTCATTGGCACAGTCATCCTCGATGTGAAAGGTCTTGAATTTGACAATGATGGCGTAGCCTTTAGGGGCGCGAATCTGCCACTGACATCGGGAGTGAGCTGGATATTTCTTAGGGTGATCGGGAGACACAAATTCTTTGCTGGTGGTTTCAGCAACAAGACTGTAAAAGCAGTTTTCTGACAACAGAAACAGGAAAAGTAGAAAGATATGATCTTTGCTGCATGCTGGTATGTACATTCAAACAATGTGCTTGACAGCGATACTGTGCTTGAGTACTTGTATTTGCCTAAATGAGCAGTATACAACAGATGCAGATCCCACAATGCAGTTTGTTTATGGAAATGGAATTGACATTATTGTTCTAAAAAGTCATATACTTGGATATGGTGAAAATATGAAAGTTCTAGTATATTGACGGGAAGGTCAAGAGTGCATAATAACATCCTCTTGCTTATGATGGAGAAATCTGGAACACATACATGCTAAAACTTGAGGAATAGTGGTAGCATTAACAATGGACATTATATCTGCTTAGCAACAGAAGGGAATCTGCTCAGCAGACATTAAATCAACCAATCATAATGAAGTAAACATGCAACCTTTTAATCATGCTATTTTTATACATTATTTCAAGGGATAAATATTTGTGCATTTTTCTCTCCGTTGTCGTGACTCGACTATTTGCCATCTTCATCAATTATCTTTTTTTTCCCCATTTGTGGTAAGAGCTATTTGGATTCAGGTCTGGTTTATCAGGACTTGATGTTGTCAGCCTGGAATTGAACAATAGAAAGTGGCCTTTGCAAAACTGAATTGGAAGCATATTTGATCAATGTTTAGTTTTAGTTTAGTTTTTTAGTTTATTCACAATACCTCTTCAAGCTTTACAATAATACAGTTTTAAGGTACAGACTAGATTGGGTACAGTGAAATGGGTCTCCCAAAGAAGCACCAAAAGCTTATAAGCAGGAGCCCATAGTTCTTCATTCTTAAATAGATAGGTACTGACAAGATACAAAGAGACACAACAAAAAAAAACACACACACACACACACAAAAAATAAAAAAATACCATATGTTACAACATACTCACTCATACAAACACACACGCACATCCCAGTAATCCATGAAAACAGTTTTGAAGTAATTAGATATATATGTTAAGAAGAAATTATGTTTTAATATTTGTCTTTTGATTGTCAATCACTGTGTAATGTCCCAACCCTAAACAAACACCACACAAAGTAACACCCAAAACGGCACAATAACCACAGAATTTAAAATGGAATGTTCTGAAATCATTGTGTTGCAGTTAATTAATGATTGTCATCATGTTAAATATTTACAATCAGAAATCCTGTTGTGTGGTGGGAACTTCGAACATGAACGCGCACGCACAATGTAGATTGTCACGTGGAATAAAACGATACCCAATCAAAAAAGCGAGCAAAAGGAAGATCAGAAATCTTTTTGCCCGTCGTCCGCCATGTTTGTTTACTCAAAAGTCAAGTTTGACCACAAGAAATTTTGTGAGATTTCCCATTCTCACAGTTGGGTACTCCGGTTTGTGAATGGAATCTGTTAGTGTGTGTTGTCTTGGTCACATTGTGGGACTCCAAACAACAAACAAAACGGTTCAATCAATGATTATTTTTTTGGGGTCGCCATGTTTGTGCGTCTCTCAAATTTCGACAAATCTGATTAGATTTTAAAGATCTTTCAGTGTAGGCCAGCCTTTAATTGAAGTAAAATGTGTCTGTTTTGCTTTCATGCAAATTAAAGCTATTAAAAAATAAATAAATAAATAAAAATTAAATGCACTTGCAGTTTCAGGGCTCCAGACTGCGACCAAAGTGGTCGCATACACTCACCGGCCACTTTATTAGGTACCCCATGCTAGTAACGGGTTGGACCCCCTTTTGCCTTCAGAACTGCCTCAATTATTCGTGGTATAGATTCAACAAGGTGCTGGAAGCATTCCTCAGGGAGTTTGGTCCATATTGACATGATGGCATCACACAGTTGCCGCAGATTTGTCAGCTGCACATCCATGATGCGAATCTCCCGTTCCACCACATCCCAAAGATGCTCTATTGGATTGAGATCTGGTGACTGTGGAGGCCATTTGAGTACAGCGAACTCATTGTCATGTTCAAGAAACCAGTCTGAGATGATTCCAGCTTTATGACATGGCGCATTATCCTGCTGAAAGTAGCCATCAGAAGTTGGGTACATTGTGGTCATAAAGGGATGGACATGGTCAGCAACAATACTCAGGTAGGCTGTGGCGTTGCAACGATGCTCAATTGGTACCAAGGGGCCCAAAGAGTGCCAAGAAAATATTCCCCACACCATGACATCACCACCACCAGCCTGAACCGTTGATACAAGGCAGGATGGATCCATGCTTTCATGTTGTAGACGCCAAATTCTGACCCTACCATCCGAATGTCGCAGCAGAAATCGAGACTCATCAGACCAGGCAACGTTTTTCCAATCTTCTATTGTCCAATTTCGATGAGCTTGTGCAAATTGTAGCCTCAGTTTCCTGTTCTTAGCTGAAAGGAGTGGCACCCGGTGTGGTCTTCTGCTGCTGTAGCCCATCTGCCTCAAAGTTCCACGTACTGTGCGTTCAGAGATGCTCTTCTGCCCACCTTGGTTGTAACGGGTGGTTATTTGAGTCACTGTTGCCCTTCTATCAGCTCGAACCAGTCTGGCCATTCTCCTCTGACCTCTGGCATCAACAAGGCATTTCCACCCACAGAACTGCCGCTCACTGGATGTTTTTTTTCTTTTCGGACCATTCTCTGTAAACCCTAGAGATGGTTGTGCGTGAAAATCCCAGTAGATTAGCAGTTTCTGAAATACTCAGACCAGCCCTTCTGGCACCAACAATCATGCCACGTTCAAAGTCACTCAAATCACCTTTCTTCCCCATACTGATGCTCGGTTTGAACTGCAGGAGATTGTCTTGACCATGTCTACATGCCTAAATGCACTGAGTTGCCACCATGTGATTGGCTGCTTAGAAATTAAGTGTTAACGAGCAGTTGGACAGGTGTACCTAATAAAGTGGCCGGTGAGTGTATGCCACCGTTTTTAGAGAATGTGCGAGATAAAATTTTATTTGGTTGCATATGTGCGAGTGGACGCGCGCATAACAGAACGCCGGTGTATCAGCTGCTGCAGTCCGTAACTTATGTTCAAAATGAACGAGATAGGCTACATCATGGATCCATTTTCCAAACCGTATTTTTGATTTATCCTGAATCACGACGGTACGACTATAATAAGTGTTTATATTCTGAGTATTTTATCTCAGGGTTCGACTCGGATGCGGAGTTAGCCAGTGCCTGCGGGACTCGCCATAGACATTAATGGAGAGAAGTAGCACCGGCTACAGTGTTCTTCCGCAAGGCACATGCAGTTTATTTATTGACGAACGTAGACATCACACGCATTGCACACTGATAGTGGAACACGGCAATTACTGAATTCACGAATTAAGGCATATAAAAATGAAAAATGTCTCACGTAAACAGCTGTGCCCTTCCTACGTCTTTTCAGAGGTTAGATGAGAGTAATCGCTCGACTGAGGAAAAGGAAATTACTGTATTATAAAGTGCAGAAGGTAAGGAGTGAGATTTCTGATTTTTGTTACAGCTATAAACTTTGATAACGAAAAATCTTTATTAGCTTATTAGAATACTCTAATCTTTTAAAATGTAATGCATGAATGTTTAATGATTTTTAACAGATAGAAAGATGATGCAGAACAGACAGACAGACACAGAAGATTGATTCAAATGTAAATAGATTTTTTATAATTAAAATGTAAAATTCTTAAAATTACAGATTACAATTACCGTCCAAAATTCATGAAAATCCTGAAATTTGGCAATGATAATTAATATATTACAGGTATTTATGTTACAACCCAGAATGCCTTTGCTAGCTTTGGTCCATTAAAACCACTGTTCATCAGCATGCATCTGATTAATTCCATGGCAGGTGGCAAAAAAAAAAAGTGCAACCAAATAAAATGCTGGTGCGACCAACTGAGAAAGTTGGTAGCACCAGTTCAACCACTGGAAAAGTTAGTCTGGAGCCCTGAGTTTAATGCAGATAGTTCAGACATTTGTATATGAGTGCTGTTGAAGAGCTGTACATCTGCTTTCTGTGGTTGAAAAACAGGTTGAGATCTTGTGTGTTGTGCACAGTAAGGTAAGTGGAAGGGAAAGCGAGCGAGACAGAGTGAGCGTGAGATGGAGGAGGGCAGGCATTTTTCAGTGAGTGACAGGACACACGAGTGAGTGAGTTTCAGTGAGTGCAGCACGGCAACCCAGGTGGAAAATTACAGTGCAGCGGTGACTGAAATGGGACACACTTTACTCACTGGATCTGGGGTCCCTGGCCATCCGAGGGTCTGTGGCTGCAGAGAGAGAGAGAGAGAGAGAGAGAGAGAGAGAGAGAGAGAGAGAGAGGTAACATGATGCATGCTGTCCTTTTTCAGTTCTCTTTCCTTTCATTTTCCACAGGCCTGTCAGACATTCTTGTTCTTCCTCCCCACCCCTCACCTTGACTGTGACGTTCACAAATACCCATCTCTCACCTCACTACAGTGACATGAGTCTCCGGACAGAGATATCATTTTAAGCAGGGCACTGAGGTGTCACTCAGGCCTGCTGCTCTTGTGTATATAATGCAAATGGGGACTGGCAGAAGGGCAGAAAGTAACAACTTTTTTTTTTTTTGTAGAAACAGATAATTACTCTGTTGCATTGAGCCGCACATTGGAGGCCCTACTGTTATATAGAAAGTTATTAAAAAACATCAGCACTCCTAAAGGAGCCATTTCTTTTTTTCCGTTTTTCATTTATATACATGTTAGTCATGGTATTTTGCCACAAAAACAGTCATAATGTAACTGTTTTCAATTTAATCTTCTCTTTATTCACCCTAATTACTGCACTGTGACTGTGGAGCAAATATGCTCTTTCTTTCTAATTAGCAATCATCTTACGTGAAGCGGTGATGTTGTTGGAAGTGATTGTGAAGCTCCTGAAGCTTTTGCCCTTCTGTCGGATGGTATTCTGCAGAGCCTCGATCACACGCTGCTCTGTCAGCTCTGGGACGATCTCCTGGTCCATCTCAGGAATGTCAAACTGAGACCAATGATACGCTAAGGTTCCTTCACTACAGATACATGATATTGTCATATTATTGAGCGAAAATAAAAACAAACAGTTTTCTTTTGTGGTATTTGCCCACACAAAACTTACTGTAAAAAGCTAGGCTATTTTGTGTTGTGAGGGTGTTTCTATGAAGCTGCTAAGGTTTTTTTATGGTTAAGGATGTTGCTATGCTGTTGTCAAGGTGCTCTGGGTGCTTTCTTAAGGCCCCAAATAAAAAATACAAAAAAAGAGCCCATTATCTATGCTACTGTGTAATGGATTTGTGTCCTGTTTTATGGTCCCCTACCCTGAGTATGAGCAACAGTAATAGTAGAATTGGAAATTAATAATTTGTATTCTATTAGGGTGTTTTTTTAACCCAGATTATATGAGACTTGTAATGTATCTCTACCAGCGAAACCACTAGGCATTAAAATCAAGACAAAGAATGATCTATTCTTTAATTTAAAAACTATTAGATTTAGAGAGTGTGCTATAAATCTAGCTTTGTCTAGATCAGTGCTCTTTGGCTCAGCTGTACCTGAAGGCAGTGATGACAGACTTGGTGTAGTATTTGGAAAGTAAAGGATCCCTGGTGAATGTTTCGTTCATCTGAAAAAGAAACAGAAGATTATATATTACCTATTCATTGTCATTTAAGTGAAATTACTGAACTTAAATATACAAGCTTGATAAAAATGGCATTTAGAGGCTTTTGCATCTGAACTCTTCATATATATGTCTAAATCAATTATTAGTAATATTTACATTTCAAATCATTTAATAACAAACAGGCCAATGATAAATCCTGAAAGTTCCTAAACAGGCCTTGTAAAGTTTTGTTTTCACAATAAAATATATGACACTGATCTGTCTTGTGGCATTCAGCCATTAATGTAAACATAATGAATCAAGCTTTGTTTATTGGCTCTGCAGGGCAATGGGATGTCTCTTTGTTTGAGGCAGGCATAGCTCAGGAGTGCCGCCTTGTGCTTTTCAGCATGATAGGGAAGAAATACACAAATTTGATAGAATAGTCCCTCTACCTGACAGCTACAGATACATGTCAACTAAATAGTAATGGCTTGCTAGAAACAGAGTCTACAACCCTGCCTAATGAGTCTACAGAAAACATAGTCAGTAACTGTCATGAGTCTTTGAAAATTAATATACCAGGTTGCCACTCACTGCCATAAGCATAAATTGTCATTTCCCCATAATTACCCAAATCAATATTTCAAGTGATATATTCCATCCCAACAATGTGTGCCATTTTTTGTGGCAAATATACCACTTCAGATAAAGCTTCATTGCATATTTGCATTGTAAAGACTTAAATGACTGAAAGTAGTTTTGTTTTTTTAACCCTCTGGGCTCTTCGGGTCAATAATGACCAGAAGCGTTTAAAAAAAATGTTAAAAATCGTAGCTTCATTCGGAATGGTCCGAAACTTGGTGACTTTAATGGTACTTGGTATATGAACACCCAAAAAAATTGAGGACAGGATTTGAAAAGTCTAAGTAGTCGTAAAAAAAAAAATAGTCACACTTCGGGACCTTCGGGTTAAAAATGACCCGCATAGGGAAATGAATGGGAAATTGGCAAAAATGTGAAAATACTGAGTTCTCTTACGAGAGGTTCTCTCGTGATTGCGTAAGCTACGCTCACGTGACTCCGGGAAAGATTCATCTTTTCTGAGAAGTTGAAGCCAAAAAATGATCCTATAATTTTGTATCCAATTGTGAACGCAGTTCACTGCAGCAGACCATGAGCGGGCTAGCTAGCAGCTCATTGGTTCGGCTCAGGGAGAACTGCAACAGCCTATGAGGGAACTCGGTTGAACTCGTGGCCAATGAGAAGCAGACACGCTCTCATTGCGTCAGAGCCCGGCAAAACGGCGTGGCCCGAGTCTATAAATAAGCGAGTTTCCCGCTGTTTTCCGATTTTCATCTCTTCAGCGAGGCTATACGCACCTGCTGATATCCGAGAGCAAGCCGGCGTCGCCGTCGAGAAGGCATCTCTAGACGAGCGTGTGGACAGAGTCTGAGGAAGCCGGCCGTCTTCGCCACCTTCAGCCATCCTGCGAGCTGACGCCATCCGGCGATGTATCCTTACATTTGTATTTTGCTTGTGTATTTTCACAAAAGAGCAGCGAGCGTCTTTTAAAGATGCCTACGCGCACCTCATGCCGCCTCCCTTCTCAGCGCCGGAGTCCGCGCTGTATGTGGGACGAGCCGCTTACAGCTGTGCCGACCGCGGCTAGCTTTCTTTACTTTACAAGAGAGCTAGCTTGTCCCCGCGCATAGCTTCATCCAAATATGGGTTTATGGTGTGTTTGTCCCCCGAGGCTGGTCCTGTTCGCCACCATCACGCCCTCTTATCTGCTCGCGCTCCTCTGCTTGTGTCTTACTGCTGTGGTTCAGTGGTAAAACACAAAGCTTTCGCGCCAGAGAGCCCCGTGTTCGAATCCGGCTCTTGCAGATAATTTTTATGCACGACATGAGAAACGAGTGTGTTTTTAACCCGCCGAGGCCGGTCAGCATCCTCTAACGTTTCTCTTTCCTCGTTCGAGCGGCCGTAAACGCCCCCGTGCATATAGCTTCACCGTGAATGGGTTTATGGTGTGTTACTGTTATAGTCCCGCCGAGGCTGGACCTGTTCGCCACTAACACGCACCCTTATCTGCTCGCGCTTTTCAGCTTTCTGTGTCTTACTGCTGTGGCTCAGTGGTAAAATACAAAGCTCTTCGCGCCAGAGAGACCCGTGTCCGGCTCTTGCAGATAATTGTATGCAGCTCTGAGCTCGCGACCAGCTTTCTTACGTTACAGAAAGCGGCCGCGCTCTCCCGCGCACATGCGTCAGCGGCGACATGAGAAACGAGTGTGTTTTTAGCCCGCCGAGGCCGGTTAGCACCCACCTCTGTAACGTTTCTCTTCCTCGTTCTAGCGGCCAAAATTGTCTATTTTGCAGCAACGAGCCTGTTATTACATGAACGCCTGCAATAACGGCGACAGAATCGATTGACGCCAATGCTGTTCAAGTGTATTAGGTGCCCACACCCCGTGTCTAACAGAGCCCACTCTCTTAGCTGGCTATGCCGCTTGAGTGTTATCTGTAACAGATGTGCCCACGTCCGTGCTCACATCTTTTTTCTGCCCGCTCTATTACACGGTCAGGTCACGCGCATCCCAGCCTCTTCAGTCTCGTGCCCGCTTGCAGCGCTCACGTCTCTACATGCACGCGACCCCGCGCGCGTCAGGCTATAGTCTCTGCCGCTTACAGCGCTCACGTTTCTAACACACTTGCGCGCGCGTCACCTGTGCAGCCTGTATCAGGCTAAAATGTAATCAGGCATAAGTGCATAATGTCTGGCTTACACCTCACACTGCAGTCTCGTGCCCGCTTGCAGCGCTCACGTCTCTACATGCACGCGACCCGCGCGCACCACAAGTGCAGCCTTTCAGGCTATATATAGTCTCTGCCGCTTACAGCGCTCACGTTTCTAACACGCACTTGCGCGCGTCACTTGTGCAGCCTGTATCAGGCTAAAACGCAATCAGGCATAAGTGCATAATGTCTGGCTTTCACACTGCAAGCGTGCTCACACACTTGCTCAGCCCGCTATGTGTATACACATACATGTGTATGTATACACACGCTTTTTGTGTAGAATATGCGCCCACAATCCTGTGTTCGCCCATACACAAAGCACCACACTCCCTGTGCCTCTGTCAGAGCCCACTCTCAAAAAGCGGACTCTTCCCGCTCGAGTGTCAGAGTTCATAAGCGCGCCCACGAGCCGTGCACGCGTCCCTCCTCGGCATAAAGCCTCTTGTGTAGAAAAATGTGCCCACTATCCAGTGTTCACCCATACACAAAAGCACCACATGTCCCGTGTCTCTCTCAGAGCCCACTCCCATAGAGCGGGCACAGCCCGCTCGAGTGTCAGAGTGCATAAGCGCGCCCACGAGCCCGTGTGCGCGTCCCCCCACTGCCTGCTCTCTTACACGGCCCATAAACTCCTCTTTGAGTGTAGGTCCCGTTGCCTAAACATTCTAGCGTGCCCACACACTGTGTCCAGCCCGCTATGTGCAACAATCAGGCCGATATAGCCAGTCACCCGCTAGTGTCGCGCTTCTAAGCGTGGGAAGCTATTCCGGGAATCTCCCCATGGGTGCTAAGCACAATAAAATACGGCTTTCTGTTACAGTTCCGTCGCCGCCCTCCACGCTTTCGGGCGCGGCTCGAAACTACAGTGATTTTAGAAGCAACAAACAGTCCTCCCGTTCGGCCTATCTTTAGCACCCCGTACGTTCACGAAGTGCATGGATACGGCGCTCGCCCCCTGCGGAGCCAGGGGCTGCGAATTTTGAACTATTTGGACGACTGGCTGATTTTGGCACAATCACAGACGGAGCTACTGTCTCTTCGTACAGTCCTCCTCGACCATCTGAACACCTTGGGTCTCTCTGTCAACTGGACAAAGAGCTCGCTTCAGCCCTATCAGACGATTTCCTTCCTGGGAATAGATCTAGAGTCAGTGGCTATGACGGCTCGCTTATCTACACAGCGCGCGCGCCGTGTTCAGCGTCTCGCCGCATCCTGTCAGATGGACACCCTCACGCCTCTGAAAACTTTTCAGAAGGCGCTGGGTTACATGGCCTCAGCCTCCGCAGTGCTTCAGCTGGGTCTACTGCGCATGCGCCCCCTTCAGCTTTGGTTGAAGAGCCGTGTGTCTCACCGTGCGTGGACCACGGGCCGCCAGCTGATCAAAGTTACGCAGACCTGTATCTCGGCTCTGCAACCATGGACAGTGGCAGAATGGTTTCAGCGGGGCGTTACCATGGGAACTGTCTCTTGCCGATAAGTCATTTCGACAGACGCATCCAACTCAGGTTGGGGTGCGGTCTGCGAGGGCTCACCGGCCACTGGTCAATTCAAGAGAACTCCCTACACATAAACTGTCTGGAGATGATCGCGGTCGAGAACGCGCTCGCGTTTTTCCTCCCGCGCATTCGGGTCACCACGCATTGATCCGCTCAGACAATGCAGCCATAGTCTCCTATTTCAACCGTCAGGGCGGTGTCAGATCCAGGAACCCCTTCCTGCTGACGAAACGCATTTTAGTTTGGTCCCAGAGCCACCTGCTCTCGCTAAGAGCGACGCACGTGCCGGGCCATCTGAACGACGGCCCAGACAGACTGTCCAGGAACCTCATCCTTCTGGGAGAATGGTCTCTGCACGTTCAAACAGTCCAGAAACTGTGGCGAATATTCGGCAGAGCAGAGGTGGATCTCTTCGCGTCAGAGGAGAACGCTCACTGCCCAATACTTTTCTCAAGAGCGAGGACGCGCTCAGCCCAGGAGTGGCCCAGCCGCCCGCTTTAGGCATTCCCTCCGGTCTCCCTGTTACCACTGGTTTTACAGAGGATCAGGGAAACACGCCACTCGGTGCTCCTCATAGCCCCGCGTTGGGAGAGTCAGACTTGGTTCCCGGAGCTCGCTCAGCTGTCGCAGACAGCCCCGTGGCCCATTCCAGTCAGAGCAGATCTCCTCTCTCAAGCTCGCGGCACGATCTGGCATCCCCACCCTCAGCGCTGGGCGATTCATGCACGGGTGATCAACAACTATCCGTTGCTTTGCCAGAGGGAGTGTTAAACACGATCATGAACGCCAGAGCGGCTTCTAAGCTCTATGTGTCAAAATGGTCTGTGTTCTCAAAAGGGTGCACCGACAAAAACCTAGACCCTCAGCGGTGCGACGTGTCGTCCTTGCTTGTCTTCCTTCAGGAGATGCTGGATAAGGACAGGTCCCCATCCACTCTCAAGGTTTACGTGGCAGCTGTCGCGGTGTTTGCTGAACCCCCGACGCTCTCAGTCTCTGGGCAAAGACGAGCTAGTCATCCGCTTCCTCTGGGGAGCTAGAAGGATGAACCTTCTGGCCCCCTTCGGTTCCCAATTGGGATCTTTCTATAGTTCTCGAAGCTATGAAAGCCCCCCCGTTCGAACCGTTAGAGTCTGTGGACCTAAAATACCTCTCGCCATAAACCGTTTTTCTGTTTGTCCCGTCATCAGTAAAACGCGTGGGAGACCTTCACGCGCTCTCTTCTAGCGCTGCGTGTCTTGAGTTTGGACCCAATGACTCCATAGTCATCCTCAAACCTAGACATGGATATGTCCCCAAAGCGATTGGTACCCCGTTCAGGGCTCAGGTTATTTCCCTATCGGCTCTACCCATCCGATAACGAATGTGACGCCAATCTCCTTTGTCCGGTTCGGACTCTGAGATTGTACACTACACGCGCTACCGCGTTCAGACGCTCTGAGCAGCTTTTTGTTTCGTTCGGTGAGCGCACCAAGGGTCTGGCCACCTCGAAACAGACACTATCCAAATTGAATTGTGGACGCTATTGCTTCTGCTAATGCATCAAAAGACCTGTCATGCCCTCTGGGCATCAGGGCTCATTCCACTAGAGGCATGGCCTCATCTTGGGCATGGTCCAGCGGCTTTCCATTCAGACATATGCGTGGCAGCGGGAGGGGCTTCCCCTTCCACCTTTGTCAGTTTTTACAATCTGGAAGTACCCGCCTTGCAGGCAAAGCTACTAGCAACCTAGTATGCTTCAGCTCTTATGTTGAGCTGCACTATTGGGAGTCACACTCATACAACCGGCGTGCCGCTTGTTCTTCCCTCATGTGCTTATGTACTACACTATCACCGGCCCGCTTGCTGGCCCTTTTATGTCACGTACATTAATTTCCCACTTATAAGGGTCGCCCGGGATCCCTCCCCCGGGACTCATTGTGGATGCCTAGCGTGCACGGCGTTGACCAGGTGTTCCCGTAGCGTAAGCTAGCTTACGCAATACGAGAGAACCTCTCGTAAGAGAACGAATCGGTTACCTAACGTAACCTCGGTTCTCTCTAGATGAGGGAACGAGTATTGCGTTCCCGGCCGTGCTTGCGCTACCAGTGTTCTCGCTTCATTCAATGAAAACCGGAAAACAGCGGGAAACTCGCTTATTTATAGACTCGGGCCACGCCGTCTGGCGGGCTCTGACGCAATGAGAGCGTGTCTGCTTCTCATTGGCCACGAGTTCAACCGAGTTCCCTCATAGGCTGTAGCAGTTCTCCCTGAGCGAACCAATGAGCTGCTAGCTAGCCCGCTCATGGTCTGCTGCAGTGAACTGCGTTTACAATGGATACAAAATTATAGGATAATTTTTTGGCTTCAACTTCTCAGAAAAGATGAATCTTTCCCGTAGCGTAAGCTAGCTTACGCAATACTCGTTCCCTCATCTAGAGAGAACCGAGGTTCACGTTTAGGTAACCGATTCAGTTCTTTTTGTGCGTACAATCTACAAATCAGCAACAATCTTGAAAAAAAGCACACAATAGTAAAGGGGTGAATCTATAGAACATCAAGAGTGCAAAACAGACACATCCACACACACACACACATGCACACAAACACACCAAAAAATTCTGATTATACATGTGTTTTGTATTTTTAAAAAGCTCAGTTTGACCACGAGATGGCATCCGTCTAATTTTAAATATTGCTTTTATGAGGCCTAGGCTTGACTCCAAAATGAAATACAGCTTTAAAAAAAAAATGTAAAAAATAAAAAAATTATATTATATTCAATGGGGGAAAATTTGGTCATAATTATTGCATTAATACTAATTATTATTTTTTGTATTTTTTTTTTTGAAATTCTCAAAACACCAAAAAAGAAAAGAAAAAATATTATAAAAAACAAGTAAAAAAAAAAATATATATATATATATATATATATATATATATATATAAATATAAATATATATATATATAATATAAAATATATATATATATAATATAAATATATATATATATAATATAAATATATATATATATATATATATATATATATATATATATATATATATATATATATATATATATATATATATATATATATATATATATATATATATATATATATATACATATACATATATATATATATACATATATATATATATATATATATACATATATGATTTTCTTTTTTTAAATATGAATCCCGCCCTTCGGGTCAATTTTGACCCGAAGGTCTTGAGTGTGACTGTTAAACGAAGAACCCTAGAGGGTTAATATCAAAATATAGATAATATGGTGAACTTCTAGTGCTCATTATGAGGAGGACAGAAAAAAATGGAATTATTCTTCAAGTCTGAAAAGAACAAAAACACTCACAATTCCTTCCAGGTCTTTTGCCACTTGTTGGAATTCCGTACTTTCAGGGTTGTCATATGCTGGGCTGTACTCCGGTTTGAGAAGCTTCATGTGTCCGCTGTGAAACCAGCGTGGATGAGGTGGATTTCTGAGTAGTGGACTCATCTTTCAATTCTTCGCTCCTGACTGAGAGATGGAAAGATGTTTTTTTATAAATAAGAGTAGGAATTGTACACTACCATTCAAATGTTTGAGGTAAGTAAGTACTTTTTTTTGGAAGAAAGGAACAATGCTACAAAAGATTTTCAAATAAATGCAGTTCTTTTTTTAACTGTAAAAATAGATACATCGGATTAGTTTATGATGAAGTTTTTGATAAAGGTTGAGCATAAGAGACCCAAAACAGTAGTATATGTGCAACCTTCTTCATTTAAGAGCCAGTTCCCTAGAGACAATTGGCAAAGCCGCTTACCAACAAAGAGCCACACGAGAAATCCAACCACTGCAGCCAATACCAGCAGGGAAACGACGAACCCCACGGCAATGCTCGTCTTCCGTGTTGTCATCTTCTGTTCGTTCGTCGAGGAAGGTGACCTGCTCATGTCGCCCATTCCCTCTCTAAAACAGAAATTAAAGTATTCTTCTGTGAGTGTGTCCTTCAATAGTGAACATTTAGCTCCTCAGTCAAGCAAATTATACAAAATAGCACATTCAGAATGAATCATGAATTCAGTTAGTTTCATCTATTCATTTAATAAACTGAAAAATGCAGTTTCCTATTTAAAAGAGCTTTACAGCTGTAAAGCTCAAAAAAGCACCAAAAGCAAAAGAGGTTTAAGAAATAAAAACATCAATTTTGGTTCACTTGAGACTTAAAATATAGCACAAGGCTATAGTACCGTTATTTAATTTTTTGCCATTTTGGTGTTTTTGTTGCATGAAAAAGAGCAGTTTGAACAGTTTTAAACCCTGCTGTGCAACTTCTGCTCTACTGAAGAAAAAACAGCACACTGTATCATAATAATCTGTTAGTTGCTTTGCTTAAAGAACATGAAAGCACAAACACATTAAACATTAAATGACATTAAATGTTAATATAAACTACCATATTTGTTAGAGAAATAAATGAAAGTAGCCTCTGGTGGTGCAACATCTGTAAGAATATTTAATGCAAACTAGCCACTAATGAAAACTATATTTCAGCACCACTTATTTTATTTAATCTCATAAAAATTTAGACTATGTCACAAATTATGCATGAGTAGGCGCAGTGCGCTGCCTACACACCAAACCCACTTCCCAAACGGCACAGGAAGAGCTGAAATATTAAGATAAACCAATCTTTTTGAATGTGCTGCAACAAGTCCTACCAGTACTGAATGCTTCAAACTAAAAAAGCATTTTTGAATTTTTTTCTTTGATGAAATAATGCACATCATGTAAACGCACATGCACTGTTCTTTGCAACAAAACATGCCGAGACTGGTTTCAATGGCCCGTACATTGTAGGATCAAAACTGGTTAGGCCTGTTTCTGTGACCTTACACAAACACAGACAGTTATATGGCATACTCTATCATCCAGCTCTGGTTTAGAGCATTACATTGTTGACATGCCTATGTTTAAAGTGTAAGGTGTGAGTTAATATATCTAAGAAGATTAGAGATTCTGTTTTGAAGATCTGTCTTAAAGTCCTGTGTCCAAACACAGGAGGCAAATAAGTTGTAGCTGAATGGATAAGAATGTCTGAATCTAACTAAAATGTTGAAGGTTCAAAACCAATCCTGAATGTACCATAGTCCCTGCTGAGTCAACATGAAATGCATTTGAAACCCACATTTATATGACATTGTTGGGAAAAATATTAAAGAATAACAAATGTAGGGTGGGATTTTGTTTGCTATATATTACACACTATAACAATAGCTATACTACTATCCACACACCATATAGACATTCTGTTTATCATAAGCATGCAGCAGCAGTTCTGCCGCTTTAAATGCTTGAGCTCTTGGATTGATTTGCTTTCAATGTTTGCATCATTTATATTCAGCAGGAAAAATTCTTTCTGAAAGTGATTTCAATGATATCTTTGGCATTATTGTTTAAGTTCTGTGTGTGGACTCCGCTATCGTTTTAAATGTACAATGTTTAGAATTATACACTCACCGGCCACTTTATTAGGTACACCTGTCCAACTGCTCATAAACACTTAATTTCTAAGCAGCCAATCACATGGCGGCAATGCTCAGTGCATTTAGGCATGTAGACATGGTCAAGACAATCTCCTGCAGTTCAAACCAAGCATCAGTATGGGGAAGAAAGGTGATTTGAGTGACTTTGAACGTGGCATGATTGTTGGTGCCAGAAGGGCTGGTCTGAGTATTTCAGAAACTGCTAATCTACTGGGATTTTCACGCACAACCATCTTAGGGTTTACAGAGAATGGTCCGAAAAAGAAAAAACATCCAGTGAGCGGCAGTTCTGTGGGCGGAAATGCCTTGTTGATGCCAGAGGTCAGAGGAGAATGGCCAGACTGGTTCGAGCTGATAGAAGGGCAACAGTGACTCAAATAACCACCCGTTACAACCAAGGTGGGCAGAAGAGCATCTCTGAATCGCACAGTACGTCGAACTTTGAGGCAAATGGGCTACAGCAGCAGAAGACCACACCGGGTGCCACTCCTTTCAGCTAAGAACAGGAAACTGAGGCTACAATTTGCACAAGCTCATTCGAAATTGGACAATAGAAGATTGGAAAAATGTTGCCTGGTCTGATGAGTCTCGATTTCTGCTGCGACATTCGGATGGTAGGGTCAGAATTTGGCGTCTACAACATGAAAGCATGGATCCATCCTGCCTTGTATCAACGGTTCAGGCTGGTGGTGGTGGTGTCATGGTGTGGGGAATATTTTCTTGGCACTCTTTGGGCCCCTTGGTACCAATTGAGCATCGTTGTACGCCACAGCCTACCTGAGTATTGTTGCTGACCATGTCCATCCCTTTATGACCACAATGTACCCAACTTCTGATGGCTACTTTCAGCAGGATAATGCGCCATGTCATAAAGCTGGAATCATCTCAGACTGGTTTCTTGAACATGACAATGAGTTCGCTGTACTCAAATGGACTCCACAGTCACCAGATCTCAATCCAATAGAGCATCTTTGGGATGTGGTGGAACGGAGATTCGCATCATGGATGTGCAGCCGACAAATCTGCGGCAACTGTGTGATGCCATCATGTCAATATGGACCAGACTCCCTGAGGAATGCTTCCAGCACCTTGTTCAATCTATGCCACGAAGAATTGAGGCAGTTCTGAAGGCAAAAGGGGGTCCAACCTGTTACTAGCATGGGGTACCTAATAAAGTGGCCGGTGAGTGTATCTTTTTCATTATTGTTATAGATATTATCCTTGATGTGAATGGGCCTTTAAAAATTAAGGTTATTTATTGGAGAGCATTTACAGGCTCGCACATCGAGTATAGGAACTCAGTTATAGGAACTAGCCACCAGTGTGCTTCCCCAGAGAACACAATTTTCCCTTGGGGCATTTTCCTTGTTGACTTCTGCACTCGCAGTAGAAACTCTGAAGTGTCGTAAGCCAGCCAACAGCAATGTAAAATCAGCGCAACATTCAACAACATCAACTGGAGGATGGAAAAGGCCATAATTGGTTGAGAAGTGCCTGGACTTCGGCATCTGTCCATCCATCTTAGTTTTCCATGTCCATGGTGTTAGTTTGTGGAGTAAGTAAATGTAAACTGTGCACTAGTTTTTAAAAGTGGCGAGTGCCAGAGTTTCGTATGGAATGCGTTCAGCCAATCACTGGTCATTCCTATTGTGCTGGGTTAGACCCTACTCTGAAGTAGGAGCTAAATTAGGGTGCTTTCACACCTGCCTCATTTAGTTCGGTTGATTCGCACTGAGAGTTCGTTTTCCCCCTTGGTGCGGTTCTGTTTGGGCAGGTGTGAAAGCAGCAATCACACTCGGGTGCGCACCAAAAGCGGACCAAACAAGCGTCCTCAAAGAGGTGGTCTCGGTACGCTCTTTCAAACGAACTCTGGAGCGGTCCGTTTGTGGTGAGAAGGTGATCCGACCTCTAACATTTTTGGACTAAACCAGGTGCCATAGTAAAACAAAATGATTATTTATATAGCCAATATCGCTCCCTTTAAGCCATGACTGACTTACCGTTCCCCAAAAGGCCCTCCTATAACTAAGGGCCCTTTTACACCTACCTTGCTTGGTCCGGACTTTCGGACTTTTCAGTTTGGTCCTAATCAAAATTACAGGTGTGAAACCTCCCCCGGACCACGGTCTGGACAAACAGATGAAATTTGGCCCGAAGAAAAGAGGTAGTCTCGGTCTGGATCAAACTGAAAAAGGTTTGGTTTGTTTCTAGTGTGAAAGCATTTCTGTATGTTCCGGACTCTCAGACCTTTTACAGGAAGTTCTGGTGTTTCCCAAAAAGCCAAAAAAACAAAAACAAAAACAAAAAAAAACAGAAAGTGACAGGAAAAATGAGCCGTGGAAGCAATGAGATGAGGATTTTAATTCAAGTATGGTGTGATGACATAAGAAGTCAACTACTCCTCCTTTCCAGCCGCGACAATAAAATGTTCGCAAGATGAGGACTTTCAGTTGGTGAATTTGAACTAGCCTCGTGTATAGTTGGTACAGCAGGTAATTATGCTATAAAAATAACAATATTGTTGCAACGATGTGTCTGTTCGTTCATGTTGTCAAAGTTACCCGCCGAAATTGACAACACGCAGACATCAGATGAACCTCCATTTACTAAACCCATCAATGTCAAGATGCAGCCCACATAGATGATGACGACAGGACCGTAAAGTTCTTTAGTGCACTCGCATAATTGCAGTGTGAAACCAAACCAAAACTGTCTGAAAGTATAAAATATATCAAAACGTGAACTTTGATTCGGACCTTGGTGCGGACTTTCAAGTGTGAAAACGCCCTAAAATTGTTCCCAGTTCCTGCGGTGCGATACCAAAAAGAGGGTAGGCTACTACCACCAATATGAAATAAGAAAACGTTTCTTTGGTTAAAAAGCCCCTTTTAACATTCATGAAACTTTTCCATTCCACAAAAGTTTTTTTTTTTTTTTTTAAATGGAAAAAGGTTCTTCACACCAAGATTTGGAAACTTAACCCTTAATCACTGTTTGGGGTAAAAACTGACCCCACTGGACTTTTCCTTGATTTTTTAAAAATGTTCCCTTCATCTCAGGGACATGAAACTCTGTGACTTTTCCTACATAATCCATCTTAAACATGCATAACAAAAACTGGGCTTGATTTGGTTGTTCTAAAGGTGTGTAAAACAAAATTTACCATTTAAGCTGTTTGGGGTCTAAAATGACCCCACATTTGAAATGTAATGGAAAATGCAAAAAACGTGCTTTTTTCATTCTGATTGTCAAAAAATAAAGGTAAATCCATTATAAATCTGAAATGTTCCACATATAAACCAAGGTCTGGTCCTTAGAGCATAAATAGAAAGTAGAACAAACTTTCTATCTCATACACACACACAACCACACACGCACAAACACACACATGTCATGACTGCAAGAGAGAGCATTTTTACAGAAATTGGCAAATAAAACAAACAAAACTGGCATAAATCTAAGAAAAATTACATTTAAATCAAGGTCTGGTCCTAGAGCATGAACACAAAGTGGAATGAGCACTTCTATCTCTCACACACACACAGCCACACACACACAAAGACACACATGTATGCATCCTGTTCATTACAGTTTATTAGTGCGGTTGTTTTGTATTATATTGGTTTATTTACTTGGTTTATTGAAATTTATTTTGTTTTAAAATCTCTTGTTCTATAAAAAATAATAATTGTTCATAAATAATTTTCTAAAATTAAGTGTGTGAATACAGTTATGTCATAGCGCTACTTGTAATATTTATGCAAATTTATGTATAATAATTTGCATAAACAAATAATTCAAAATATATCAGACAACAACAAACTCTAATTTCTGACAAAAATATTTTGTGCAATTCACAAAATATATATCATCATATATGAAGTTGTGAGGAGAATTTGAAGCATCAAGAAAAATGAAGTGAAAATGAATGAGTCTCTATGGGCCCCTATTGGAAATATGTGGTCATTGCACTTTAATTCCTTAACTATAAGAAAAACAGTTTTTCGATTAACCACCAAATGGTAGTATTCTATCCCTAACACATAGAGCAATGTCCAAAAACTGTTTAGATTTAATTATCATCATAATTTAAGTGTTTCTTTTTCTTTAAAAACTCATTTTTCATGTGCCAATTTATGGCCTAGTTATGTAATTGTGCAGTAAATAGGTAGAAAACTTAAAAAAATCCAAAAAAACACAGCATAAATGATTAGTTGAGAAGTGAATTTAAAAAATGATATATAGTTTTCCATATAAAAAATGTATATTTATGCAATTACTCTTTAAAAGTCTGGGGTCAAAATGACCCCAAACACCTTAAGTGTTATCCTTTTCTAACAGTGATTAAGGGTTAATTTTAAAGAAGGTAAGGACACACAATATCAACTATCCAGCACAATATATCAGTTAATATGCCCAATATGCCTATATGTATTGGTTAATAATTAATTGTTCATGCTCATTACTCTTATTTTTACATTCAAGTTTAGGATTAAAGTTAATCTTTCACAATTCATTTAGAGTGTAAATGCAATATTCAGCAAATCTCATAACGAATATCCATTTTTAACACTGTACGTAATATGCTGTTGCCAAAATTCATACTGTGCATTTGTTTATTCAGAGAGGAGACAGAAGAGCCACACTGGAAAAATTGCTTAAATGTGTGTGCAAAACAGCAAACAACAGACTAAATCACTTTATTTCAGAGGTCTGTGTTTGAGAAAGGTTCAAATTATGCCTTTATTTCGCAAGATGTGGTTAGTATACTGCTGTGAGATATCAGGATAGGCTGCATACTGTATGGAGAATCCCAAAGGATGCAGAGGTAGTAAATAACAGCACTGACAGACATCTACACTCAGGCATTTAAGAAACCAACCGACCTCTTCCTTCATTTCCTCCTTTCTTCCACACACACTGTTGACTCCACAAAAAAACACTGTAATTGTCCATAAATCACCCATTCCCTACCGCAGCGGTATCATGCTGAAGCTAAACTGGGACTGTGGAATGAGCCAGAGCCTCAGTACATAGCGCACGTTTTTAACACATTGCACACATAATAAGGAAGGGGTTGCAATTAAAAAGTGGTTAGAAATCAGATTGTCTACACCCTGGGAGAAGAGGAATCAGGAGATCATTAGGGAGAAAGAATCACATTGGTATTAAATCAATTTGTCAGACGCGCTAACCCTCCTTTCAAGATTTGGGCCCGATTACAACAGCGAGCGCAGTAACTCATCGCAATTAAAGCCATTCTTGCTGTAGCCCGCCTGGCACTCAAGCTGCCTAAATTGGAATTTTTTAATAGCCATCATGGCATAAGATTAAGAGAATCATTGAGGAATGCAGGCCACTTGCTGCTGTGGGCTTCTGTTATCAGTCATCCAGATCACAGCCTAATAACAGCATTACACATTGTGATTCTGACCCATAACCCTCTGCAAAACGCCATACTGAAGACATATCACTCTCAGTAAGAGCCATCAGCAAAACAGTACAGTCTCTTTCTCACTTTTATCAGCCAGGGTACACAAATCTAATTAGACGCGCCTCCACAGGTGTAATCCGCATAAAGCCAGAGCGTGTTGGATCGTGAAACTTAGGTTCGCTTCGAAAATGGAGCGAAAACACTGCAATTAATGATTAAGGTGTGGGTGATGCTTTACAAATGGAACAAAGAGAAAACTACTTTATTGAAGCAAAATAAAGCTAATTTACTTGTCTATAGGTGGATTGACCTTTGAAAGCTAGACATAGTTGATTGATCAATTGTCCCCCTCACTGTTTCATCAATACACTAGAAACTAGATTTCCTATGCTTTTCCAATACATTTAATTCAATGAAAAGCTGAGCTGCTGCTGGGGAAGGATTAATGAGACAGTGGTCGAATAAAATACTCTAAATTATGTCAGGATGAGATGTGTTTTTCAAATTAGAATTTCTGTATCATGGGGCGATAAAAATATCAAGTGTTTCCGATGACACAACTTGCTCCAAATAAGCATGTTGAAAGTGGAATCAGTTGAGAGGATGCGACCCAATAGAGTGAGTTAGCATTTTAGCACTTCCAGTTCCCTTGCTCTAAAGTCTATGGGTTTTTGCTAAATCGCCTGAAATAAGGTGTGTGGTGAACAAAGCCTTTAAATATTTTCATGTTTTGATCTATGACATAGAACACACAGTTATAACCTGCTCGTGGTTTTTGAAACTTTCGTCTGCTTGTGGTTTTTTAAACTTTCCTTCCTGTGTCTGCTTGTGGTTTTTAAACTTTCATGTGTCTGCTTGGGTTTAAAAAAAAACTTTATATAGGCTTTGAAATGTATTAATTTTGGATTAACTTGTAAAGATTATCTAGATAAAACATGCAAGGGTCACAACTCTTTGTTAAACACAGATCTTAATTTTTGCAATTTTCCAAAAGTCTATAAGAAAAAGGCATAGCTTTTCAATTCGAGGGAAAATGCACCCATGCGCCGCTAGCTTCCGAAGTTGTCCTACAAAGTGACGTCATCTCTTCGGCACTCATTACAGTTCCGAATAAAAAGGTCAACATAAATCATTTATGACATAAATGACAGAAAAAACACCTATTAATGCACAACCCCAATTTGAAATTGGCTTCTGCGTCATCCGCGGACTTTTGCTGACAAATGAATGAAATTTCACGGTCCAAGTAACACAGAGGGCCCTGATTTTAACGATCTGAAACGCAAGTGTCAAAGCGCAAAGCGCAATTAACTTTGTGGGCGGATCCCGGCGCTGTTGCTATTTTCCCGGCGGGATAAATGCCTCTTGCGCCTGGCGCAAATCTGAAAAGGGGTTGGTCTGGAGTAGCTTTATTATTCATAGGTGTGGTTTGGGCGTAACGGAAATAAACCAATAAGAGCGTCATATCACATTCCCTTTAAGAGCATGATGAACGAGATGCGCTTGTTCCGTGGCGTAATTCTATTTTAATCGCGCATTTACCAGGCGCGCTTCAGCATCGGTTCACAACCGAGTAGAACGATGTTCTCGTCAGGGCCGTAAAAGAAAGAGAAGGGACACTGGGGATTGGACAAACCCACCCAAATTAGCTTCGGGTTAAACATGCATATATAATTGGTAAATGTGTAAGCTTTATGCCTGTTTTTCCCATCATCATGGACACAACAATGATTTCCCTCATGTTTATATATTTTTCCGTATAATAATGTATCATTTGCAAAAAGTAAAATGCATCTGTGTTGATGAGAGAATCATCTACAGTGTATCCCTGTCTGTTCACACTCTGTATTATGGCCAAGCATGCACGCTTAAAATAGCATCTGAATAGACGCGCAACGGCGCCACCTGACTTTAAGACCAGGTTTTTTCTGGTCATTGGCGCAATTGTTTTCTGGAACTGCAAAATAGCACCAGGGATTGTTTGCGCTCACACGCCTCCTTTTTGCGCCAACCCGCCCAGGAAGCGCAAGTTCATTTGTTAGTTTACCGACGTGCGTCCTGTGGAGGAAAAAAGCCCGCTTTGCGCGAGTGTAAAATAGGAATGATAAATGCGTCAGTGTATAAAGTCATTGCGCCGGGTGCAAGATAGAGCCCAGAGAATGGGCTCTATGCACGGCGGTATTTCCGGTGAAGGTCTAAGGATGCTTGATAACTTCTGCCGATCGTAGAGTCCAATGCAATTTATATTGAATTTTACACTCCATGGTTATACTAAGAAATGTTAGTCACAAAAACAGACATCCCTTGTTGTGTTTATGCTTCTTTTTAAAATTATATTAAATAAACAACTATATATAAAATTACATCTAAATGTATGAAAGTTTTGTTTCAAAGACAGGAGGACAGTAAATTTGGAAGAATCTGCCATAATCCCGTTTTCAGAGGAAAGGCCCCGTCCACACTACTGCGTTTTCGTTTAAAATCGGGAATTAAAACAAATAAGATCTCCCGTCCACACCAGCGCTTCATCTGCGTATTAGAAATTACTCTCCGTCCACATTAAAAAGACTGAAACGCAGATCACGTGACCATTCACCAACACTAGGAATGCGTGCCGGTGTAAACGTTGTACTGACAAATCAGAGAGGGATACTTCATGACTGATGACACTCAATCATAGAGCCGAGCGTGAGCCTCTGCGTCATCGCTTCTCAAAGTCCTCCGTTTTCTCTCGTTTACACTAAAACGTCCTCCAGAGATTCAAAATGCAAAACGGAGCTGCAGCGTTTCTAAACTTCTCTGGTTTTAGGTCTTAATTTTTTTCCGTTTTAATCTGGACGGGAGGTGCAAACGTAGCAAAAGGTCTCCGTTTTTAAACGAAAACAGTAGTGTGGACGGGGCCTTAATCTCCCCAACCGGAAACTGAACAGCATCCTTGCGTCAAATGCGGCCCTTATGCGTGCATATAGCCTATAGGTAACTGTACATTTACATATACTACAGACATTGTAACAATATAAAGCGTGTTGAATATCAGTGAAGTTACACTTTAAGCCACTATCACAACTTCTTCTGCAACGGTTTACCCAAAATCTACCATTTAATAAAAAATGTTTTGTTTAATAACTCAGTGATGTAGTCAAATCTGATTATCTCCAATTAACGTGAATTCAAATGTAAAAGGCTAAAAGACACTATATAAGTGGTGTATCCTAAACGTATGGACAAAAATATTACACACTTTCTAAAAACTCCAGAGTCAAACTCCTTACACAGATTGTGCTTTTCAATTCTAGTTTTGAAAAAAAAGGAAAAAAGAACAAAGGTACCTTAAGTGTGACAAAAATCACATTATTATTTTGCAGTGAGGACTTCCCACAGCAGAGGGTGTTAGATATGTAAACCTGTTACCTCTTTGTAAGGTGTGGAGCTCTTGAACTGAGACTTAACCCCGTGCCAGCCTTAAGCTATTTCTGCTTACCAAGAAGAAAAAGACTTCATTTGGCAAATGTAGCTAAACCTGTTTGCAAACTTATAAAAATTTCCAAGACATAAAAAGCAAGAATGAAAAACAAACATACTTTTTAATAGCTAATAGCTCAGATCATATTTAAAATTCTTCATGTTAAATGCCGTGTTAAGTCTTAAGTTGTCTCTCTTAGTAAACATCATCACAGGCTGTTGACTCAACTCATCTTTCTATTTGACTAATCTTGCACTACAACATCTTGCACTCCAAATAACATGTTTGCATTTGTTCTGTTGTATTTCGGTTCTACTCTTTTCTAGGAACTAAAGGCTTAGCCTTTGTACATCTATTCTTAGCTATCTGCCAAGACCATAAAATGCGAATAAATCAGATTAGTCTACATTAAACAGTTATTTAGGGTGTGTTCACATTTGTAGTTTGCTTCGTTTGGTCCGGAACAAAAAAATAAATCAAAGTCCTGGTACGCTTAGCATTCATATTGGCATTTTAATACTGAACCTAAAGATACCAAACCTGAAAGGCATAGCGATATGTTCACAACATGATTGGTCGGCTTTTATTACGTATTTTGGGAAAGAACTAACCAAGCATCCAAAACAATGCAGTGTGCTAGGGTAAATGTGCTTGTTATATTTATGTAGCCTACATATGATGGTATTTTGACCAGCTGAGAACTTGAAGAGCTTATAAAATTCAAAACAGTCAAGAATCAAAAACAGTCGCCAGAAATCCCTCACACACAAACGGAAGAAGCAGTTCGGCCTGGTACTGACCTGTGATGGGCAAACTCGCAACTATGATGAGAAAAAAAAACATGGTTTGTTTCCATGTCTTTGGTCCGTGTTTGCATTTACATATCATTCGAGTTTGTTTGGAAGCAGACCAAGACCCATAATTTTAGTAGCCTCAGCCCTCTTGTTTGGTGCACACCATGGTTCCAATGGCAGCATTCACACTTAATCAAAAGAACCGCACTAACAGAGCAGTTGCATCAGGGTTTGTTTTAATCCAACCCGCAAACATGCCAAGTGTGAACAATCCAGAATTGTGCAAAATTCAAAATTGGCCTCCATTCAATTCATGAACTGGATTTTTATTTGAATTGACTCCACCGCACAGAAAGTTGAATTGGAATGACAGGTAGTGGAATTAAATTCATGGCAATTCAAAGAAATTCCACACACTCACACTGTCACACAACAGAAAGAATGTGTCTGAATCTCACATACGTTCAGTGTTAGGAAGATTACTTTGAAAATGTAATTGCTTACTGTAATAAGTTACCTATTATAAATGTGGTTTGGAATACTTTATCAATGTAAAGCAATTTCCTTTTATTTTGATAAGTTACTAATTGAAGTACACATTTACTCAGTAATACGAATAAATACAATTACATTCATTTTGTAATTTAATAACAATTTCATTACACACAACCAACTAGTCACTCCACAACATATATATATATATATATATATATATATATATATATATATATATATATATATATATATATATATATATATATATATATATATATATATATATATATATATATATATATATATATATATATATATATATTAATTACTAAAGTATTTCTGGGAAATGGAGTCATGTTTTATCATGTTCCACAAAAATACAATTACAATACATCAAACTTAAACATTTGTTCTATGACTAGAGCTTTTAACATTCATTGCTGGGGAAAACATTTACAAGTAGATCAAACTGATTTATATAATGTGGAATGCAATCATATCTGACTGTAAAGCTTCATTGTTAAACCTTTCATTTAAAATATGTGTATTATTTTCTTTGAATTTGTATTGCAATTCTGCTTCCTTTAATTCAAATTCGAATTGTAATTCTAGATCCTGTTTTTGACATCAATTCAAATTCAAGAATTGATTTGGAATTCAGGAGTCATTCTCAATTCAATTCTGAATTGTGGAGAAACAAACACTAAATGATGGGTGATTTAAATATCCACTTTAAGTTAGTGTTAGATGATTGGGTAAAAATGGGGTAAATGAAAATTAAATATTGGCTGGTAATGGTATATTGATGGAGAGATAAAAAAAATAACTCTGGTTATCTATTTGTGTCAATGCATGGCTATATTGGTGAGATTCAACATAAGATGTGGATGTTGTCACATGACAAAAAGATGTAGAGAAACAGTGAACAGAATGCAAGAAAGCACTTTGTTTACATTCATGTAGCCTATTTTCTTGGCTATATGATCTGTAAACCCAAACACACCTCATTTCAGCAAAAGTCCAGTTGTCTGGACTTCTGACATGGAACAGTACCATTGGCCAGTAATCACTGACTGGTCAGTCAGCTGGAAAAGACAGTTCAAAACACTGAGGAGCTTCCGGAAAACATCGTAGCAATTAAAAGCTCAAAGAATGAATCCCCCAAAGACAAAACAGAATATATTAAAGATGCGTTCAGGCAATTAAAAGACGAGTCTGGAGATCGGTTGAGTAAATGATTCAGTTGATTAGTTTGCCCTCAGTGCAGCAGATCATTTGACTATGTCTGGGGGTTTCTGAAGACGTATAGCATGTAGCAGAAAACTACTAGTAAAACGTTGACTATGACAACAACTGTGAAGCGTTCCAAAAATAAACTTTTATTTAAAAAAAAAAAAGTTTTGTAGTAAGTTTTGTAGGAATTTAATAAGGAATTACATGAACATTACCATGTAATGAAAATCCTTCCAACAGACATGAATAGGCTATTTATTAAGTTGTCTTGGTTGTTAATTAATAAAGCATGACAACATGAAGAACAGGAAATCATAATCATTAATGAAATGGTAGAAAATAAACAAAACTATGTATGCTAACTAACAATAATAACTGACTTTCAAGAATAGTCTGTTATATCTAAAAAAAAAATCATGATAGGGAATTTCAAATGAACAGAAAGTCAGTCCTTTTGTTGTGTGTAAATAAGGCCAGAGTATTACCCATATCAAAATGATTCACTTTATTTCTAACTTAATGTGCCAGAGATGTAAATATTTGTATCCTGCACATACGCTAAAGCATTTGGATTTTAATCTACCCATACCTATGAAGCCAGACCATTCCTAAGATATCATACCCTTCAATATGTCTTTCCAGATAGCATGTTTTTGGCCTGAAATAACAAATAGTACCATTTTTATATACATTCCAAGAGTTTCTCAATGTGTGATGCCATAAACAATAATAATTTAAAATACACAACATTTTCCTGACACTGTAAATCTGACCAACTAATCAAACCCAACAACTTTTCTCCAAGAAATGTAGCAATAACGAAACACCTTTATCAGAATAGCTTCAGGGACGGTAGGCAACAGGATTACGCAAGACGAAGTATAGAAAATGTCTGTCTGTGGTGGTCATGTTTAGACTTGCTGGAGCATTTCTTATTACTAAGGTGTACTGTACAGTCACAAAGGTCCCTATTCAATAAACCCCAAACAAAACGTCTTTTCAAGTAGCGTTCACATGGAACTAAGTTGCCAAACACACCAGGCCAATAACCTCCTTCAGGGTTAATAAATTAGAAATTGCAAGATAGAAGATGAATCACTGCTGAATGAGATGAGGGTGGAATGACACGGTTACACTGGATTGAAAGAAATGAAATGTGCAAGTATTGGTCCTTCTGACAAGATGGACCTGAGGTCATTTGGATTCACATTCTTGTAATAGAAGTCCATACAACAAAGCTGGCAAATACAAAGATAGGTCTAACAGAGGGTGTTGTTATTGTTTAAATATATTATTGTTATTGTACACTCACCTAAATGATTATTAGGAACACCACACTAACACTGTGTTTTACCCCCTTTCACCTTCAGAACTGCCTTAATTCTATCGTGGCATTGATTCAACAAGGTGCTGAAAGCATTCTTTAGAAATGTTGGCCCATATTGATAGGATAGCACCTTGCAGTTGATGGAGATTTGTGGAATGCACATCCAGGGCACGAAGGTCCCGTTCCACCACATCCCAAAGATGCTCTATTGGGTTGAGATCTGGTGACTGTGGGGGCCATTTTAGTACAGTGAACTCATTGTCATGTTCAAGAAACCAATTTGAAATTGTTCGAGCTTTGTGACATGGTGCATTATCCTGCTCGAAAGTAGCCATCAGAGAATGGGTACATGGTGGCCATAAAGGGATGGACATGGTCAGAAACAATGCTCAAGTAGGCTGTGGCATTTAAATGATGCCCAATTGGCACTAAGGGGCCTAAAGTGTGGCAAGAAAACATCCCCACACCATTACACAACCACCACCAGCCTGCACAGTGGTAACAAGGCATGATGGATCCATGTTCTCATTCTGTTTACACCAAATTCTGACTCTACCATCTGAATGTCTCAACAGAAATCAAGACTCATCAGACCAGGCAACATTTTTCCAGTCTTCAACTGTCCAATTTTGGTGAGCTCTTGCAAATTGTAGCCTCTTTTCCTATTTGTAGTGGAGGTGAGTGGTATCAGGTGGGGTCTTCTGCTGTTGTAGCCCATCCGCCTCAAGGTTGTGTGTGTTGTGGCTTCACAAATGCTTTGCTGCATACCTCGGTTGTAACGAGTGGTTATTTCAGTCAAAGTTGCTTTTCCATCAGCTTGAATCAGTTGGCCTATTCTCCTATGACCTCTAGCATTGACAAGGCATTTTCGCCCACAGGACTGTGTTCTGAATGTTTTTCCCTTTCACACCATTCTTTGTAAACCCTAGAAATGGTTGTGCCTGAAAAACCCAGTAACTGAGCAGATTGTGAAATACTCAGACTGGCCCGTTTGGCACCAACAACCATGCCACGCTCAAAATTGCTTAAATCACCTTTCTTTCCCATTCTGACATTCAGTTTGAAGTTCAGGAGATTGTCTTGAGCAGGACCACACACCTAAATGCACTGAAGCAATTGCCATGTGATTGGTTGATTAGATAATTGCATTAATGAGAAATTGAACACGTGTTCCTAATAATCCATGCAATTCATCGAGTGACCGCTTGAGGCTAGGGTTGGGTATCGTTTGAATTTGAACGATTTCTGATTCCGAATTCCTCGTTTCGAATTCTGGTTCCTGAACGATTCTCGATTCCGATTCTATTAAGAGGCAGGGTCAAAAAAGTTTAGCTAACGGTCTTTCTGAAGGAAATACTCCTTCTGTCACAAATACTCCTTTTGTCACAAATTTAGCATTTTGCCGATATTTCCTTATTTTTAGAAAAGTGAAGCCACACTACACGGACCGCCGAAGTAAGCTACTCATGTTCGACTTGCGCGGTTATCTTCCGGTCGGAAGGACTGTGAATATCGAAACTAGGAATCGAAATTTTAACTTTTGAACGATTCCAGGAAAAACGTAGTCCCGGTTCCAATTGGATACTCGATTCTCGATACCTAACCCTACTTGAGGCTGACTGCAAAAGCGAGTCAAATCTGTATCTCCCCAAGTTAAAATGTCTAACTTCACAGCAGAAAAAAAAAACATGTTTACAGTCTGGTGGCAAATAGTTGTTTTGGTCTATGTCGCTAATTTTGCCCTTCATGACGACTGTGAGGGGCGGTGAATTTTTGTATTTCGCGGTATTTCCAGTGGTTTCCCCTCGCATGCACTAATTGATGTCTCATGATTTCAGTGCGTTCTCTCCGTCCATGCAATAGATGCACACCCTTGAATGAGCGCAGATTTTTAGTGCATTTACTTGAACTTCTGAGGTAATATCTTTGGTTTAACACATCTGAGAAACTGGCGGCCAAAATCAGATTGTAAAATGGACTGAACAAATCTCTTTGCGAACTTGACATGAGATGCCGACAAACATTATGTGCTTGAATCACTGTCACATGCACAAGCAATATTGTAAGTTACTAATACATTTTTAACTAGCAGAATAATAACGCATCACAATACACATGGTTGACTGCTTGTATGTTGTGAGAAATGTGTGTGATCTGTGTTATGTATGTACTTGTATACAAGTTGATAAAAAAGTAAACTAAATAGTCTCACTTTTAGTTACGTCTTAACTATAATATTTCGAAGGGCAAAAACGAACTTTAACCAATGGCTTTACTTTTTCAAACAGCTGTCACTTCAGCGTGAGGGCAGTAGCATACAGCATTAGATCCACAGCTCCCGCCTCTTTGCCCATTTTAATTTATCCGGTAGTGACGAGAGGTGATGCACTGCCAAGATGGCGACGGCTGGCCCCGCCCACTTTACGCTTCAAAAACGCTCTTCAGAAACCTATGGGTGACGTCACGGATACTATGTCCATATTTTTTTTACAGTCTATGTTTGTGACACAAAGCTTTCCCTTGTTGATGGAATTTTCCAGCGATCTGTTTACTGTTATAAGGTAGGGGGCGCTATTACACATCTTATGAAATAGTAGGCTACAAAATCTCTGGAAGTATAAACATGTGAAAAAAAGCATTGCTTATGCACATTTGAAATAACATGATCATTAAACATTGACAGTAGGTCAAAATTAGGTTCTACCAGACTCTCGATTACGTACGTGTACTTATTAACACGTACACATTTAATTTGTACAGAGACTCTCGTCACTCTCTATTGACAAGCATTAACTTCCTTGAAGGCGTGTCCTCTGGTCTGGGCAGATCCAATAGTTTTAAACTTCAAAAGAGTCACTCTGCAATAACCAATCGATAACAGTTTTTTACATTTTTATTTCAAGATTCTTTGATGAATAGAAAGTTCAAAAGAACAGCTTTTATCTGAAATGGAAACCTTTTGTTACATTAAACACTACCCTTGAAAAAGTTTGGGGTCAGTAAGAATTTGTATTTTATTTTTGGGGAAATAAATAAGAAATCAATATTTCTATTCATCAAGGATGAGTTACATTGATGAAAAGTTACAGTAAAGACATTTATAATGTTAGAAACGATTCTAATTAAATAAAAGCTGTTCCTTTGAACTTTCTATTCATCAAACGAATCCTGAAATAAAAATGTAAAAAACAGTTTTTCAACATGGATAATAATCATACATGTTTTTGGAGCATAAAATCATCATATTAGAGTGATTTGTGAAGGATCACGTGACACTGAAGACTGGAGTAATGATGCTGAAAAGGCTATATATATATATATATATATATATATATATATATATATATATATATATATATATACATATATATATATACATATATATACATACATATATACACATACATACATATACATATATATATATATATATACATATATATACATATATATATATATATATACATATATACATATATATATACATATATACATATACATATATACACATACATATATACACATACATACATATACATATACATATATATATATATATATATATACACTCACCGGCCACTTTATTAGGTACCCCATGCTAGTAACGGGTTGGACCCCCTTTTGCCTTCAGAACTGCCTCAATTCTTCGTGGCATAGATTCAACAAGGTGCTGGAAGCATTCCTCAGGGAGTTTGGTCCATATTGACATGATGGCATCACACAGTTGCCGCAGATTTGTCGGCTGCACATCCATGATGCGAATCTCCCGTTCCACCACATCCCAAAGATGCTCTATTGGATTGAGATCTGGTGACTGTGGAGGCCATTTGAGTACAGCGACCTCATTGTCATGTTCAAGAAAACCAGTCTGAGATGATTCCAGCTTTATGACATGGCGCATTATCCTGCTGAAAGTAGCCATCAGAAGTTGGGTACATTGTGGTCATAAAGGGATGGACATGGTCAGCAACAATACTCAGGTAGGCTGTGGCGTTGCAACGATGCTCAATTGGTACCAAGGGGCCCAAAGAGTGCCAAGAAAATATTCCCCACACCATGACACCACCACCACCAGCCTGAACCGTTGATACAAGGCAGGATGGATCCATGCTTTCATGTTGTAGACGCCAAATTCTGACCCTACCATCCGAATGTCGCAGCAGAAATCGAGACTCATCAGACCAGGCAACGTTTTTCCAATCTTCTATTGTCCAATTTCGATGAGCTTGTGCAAATTGTAGCCTCAGTTTCCTGTTCTTAGCTGAAAGGAGTGGCACCCGGTGTGGTCTTCTGCTGCTGTAGCCCATCTGCCTCAAAGTTCGACGTACTGTGCGTTCAGAGATGCTCTTCTGCCCACCTTGGTTGTAATGGGTGGTTATTTGAGTCACTGTTGCCCTTCTATCAGCTCGAACCAGTCTGGCCATTCTCCTCTGACCTCTGGCATCAGCAAGGCATTTCCGCCCACAGAACTGCCGCTCACTGGATGTTTTTTCTTTTTCGGACCATTCTCTGTAAACCCTAGAGATGGTTGTGCGTGAAAATCCCAGTAGATTAGCAGTTTCTGAAATACTCAGACCAGCCCTTCTGGCACCAACAATCATGCCACGTTCAAAGTCACTCAAATCACCTTTCTTCCCCATACTGATGCTCGGTTTGAACTGCAGGAGATTGTCTTGACCATGTCTACATGCCTAAATGCACTGAGTTGCCGCCATGTGATTGGCTGCTTAGAAATTAAGTGTTAATGAGCAGTTGGACAGGTGTACCTAATAAAGTGGCCGGTGAGTGTATACATATACATATACATATACATATACATATACATATACACACACATACACATATACATACATACATCTTTGTTATGCGCAAACAGCAACATTACACACTGACATGAGTGGAAAAGCATAATAGGACCCCCTTCAAGATAACACAGAACCACAAGCAACAAAACTTCAACTTCGATTTCATGGAGTCTATCCAACACACCCAAAGAGAACAAGCCTCTTGCATCACAACGCCTGTTTCAATAAACCAATGACTGGAACACATTTGATCTATTTCTATTTAATAGCTTAAAGCTATTTACTTTATGCATCTACAAGATTCTTGCACAAGTGTGCATTCATATCTGAACATCACCTAAAACCACTGATTCCACTCCGTGTAACAAATCAGAGGAAATACCATCCATTCTGTAATATATTTAGATCCTACTTATCTGTTTTTCTCAAATGGAGCAGATAATCGCATGTCTAGGGAGACTGCGAACAGCTGAACAATACTGTAGGCCTCAGTATCATCAGTCCACATCACAGCAAAGAAACAAATTAAAGCCAACCTCAAAAGTCCATTGAAGACAGACACAAAGGGGATAATAAGAGAAAATAAATCAAAAGAACAAATCTGCTATATTAATCTATAATGTTGAACAGACAAGATGCAAAGTTTTTCTTAATAGCAGCAGCATCTCAAACAACTGCATACAATGTAAACAGTACGACTTTTAATGTTTACACTTTATGCAGTAATACATGGTATACTGGACTTGTCTTCAGGAATTTTGTTTTTTGCCTATAGAGTATGAGAGCCCGACGTGTTTCTTTCTCTTGGAAAACTTGAAAATTGTAAATTAAGTAGCCTAATGTAAATGAATATTAGTTGCATGCAATTATTGAAATGTTATAGGGCCCATTAAAACTTACCATTATTGAAATGAGCTTGTCTGCAGAAACCAAAAAAGAGAGAAAATTCATCTGTGCTGCTCTGATGATTTTGGCTAGGGCTACATGATTATAGTATATATAGTATAGATTATTTAAGCCTATGCGATTAGCTATATGACGCAAAATGATATGATGTGTTGGGGATAGTTGGGGAGCAGATGCTGTAGTCGACTGGAGACTCGCTGAAGTATAGTTGGGGAGCAGACGCTGTAGTCGACTGTAGAGTCGCTGAAGTATAGTTGGAGGAGCGGCACGCTGCTTCATCGACTGTAGATTCGCTGAAATATAGTTAGGGAGCGGACACTGTAGCTCGACTGGAGACTCGCTGAAGTATAGTTGGGGAGCGGACGCTGTAATCGACTGGAGACTCGGTGAAGTATAGTTGGGGAGCAGACGCTGTAGCCGACTGTAGAGTCGCTGAAGTATAGATGGGGAGCGGACGCTGTAGTCGACTGTAGATTCGCTGAAATATAGTTAGGGAGCGGACGCAGTGTTTCCGCTACATTCATTCTCCCGTGGCGGGCCGCCACACTTAAAATCGTTCCGGCCACGGCTGCAACTTCTCAGTGACGTCCGATATTCTGCATAGTATTGTGTTATTTTGTTAAGCCCCACTAAAGGGGTAAAAACTCTGTAAAGCACAATCAGAGTTTTCACACTATATTCCAAGACTTCTAAAGTCATTCAATAGCATAATGTGTGGTAAAATTAATATTTTCAGTCGCTAAGTTAAATTTAATGGAAAGTCATCTCGCCTCTGTCATCAGCATCCACACAGGCGCGATCACGTTCGGTGGCAGCAGTAACACGACGACACTCTCTTCAAGATCAATGTCAACTTCCCATTATTATACTTTATTTGTAGATAAAGCATAAAGGTCTATGGTTTGCATAAAATGACTGTATCTTGCTGGAGTTTATTGCCCTTTCTAAATCACATTCCCTTCTCCCGGTTGTATGTAACATAACATACAGCACTGGAGTTGAAGAGTGCTGTTCTTCATGGCATGCGCACTGAAATTTACAACTGTTAAAAGAAAAGGCTCAAAAAACTGTTGCATAGATAGAATACACTAAGCATTAGTGCTGCACGATTAATCATATTCGCAATCGTAATGAGCGATCTCAAACCTATGCAATTATAGGCTATAACGCAAAATGCCGCAATTTTATATGAAATAAACAAATTAGGGCTATTAACGCAGCATCTCTTCTTTTTTGTCATCCTTTGACTAGTGTTACATGATCCCGCTCTTATTCGTGCAAATGCCTTTTCGCATTTTGCACGACAAGAAGTGAAAAGCTGCCTGTTGTGAATGCCCTAAATGAGACTCGCAGAAAGAGCGCGCTCCATAATGCGCATGCACTGACCGCGTGCCAGAATATACAGTTCTCTTTTGAGCTTGAATGAACAATAACACACACAATCATGCCAAAATGTCGTTTTGTCGAGTATCTTCATAACATAAGACGGAAGAGTTGTGCTATGAGGCGCGTGTGAGATCCGCGTCTCGGCGGGTGCTTTTAAAGGGCCAGCAGCGAATAAAGTGTTCTGTCAGTAAAGTTAAAGGTTCAATACCTAAGATTGCATATCACTAGAGGGCGCTACATTCAAAACAACAACAACGGCTTTGCTTGATGACGGCGTGGAGGAACGCGGAATGATGGGAACTGTTGTTTTCAACTCCACCGTGGATAAATCAGTCAGACGGGAATCGAAAATTAGTTGTCATGGATGAGGTAAAGTTCGATTTCTATAAATGTTGCGTTTAATGACATGCTTGTTTTTCATTAAACTGAAATAGCCGCAAGAAAAGTCAGGTTTAAAAGTAAATTAGTTATCACAGATGTTACTGTACGAGTCACTGGACGAAGCTATGGTGGAGAGGGTTTGAAGTCAAATCGTTGCTAATGTATCCTGACTTCGCCCTATGCTGCAATATGCATTTAGTTTTGTATTCATTTACAGAAATCAGCTGCTTGACAATTACTGATGTTATTAGATTTTTCAGGTGATATTCTCAATTCAGTGAACAGATGTTCTGATGTAAAATTTTCAGACTGCAGACTCAGCAACGATTGTATTTAATTGTACAGTACAATCATAACATAGAACAGACATTATCTTCCTTTCATGATGAGAAAGTGCGCGTCCGGTGTGCGATACTGGACTTTGTCCTAGACGTGGCGCGGCTCTTCTCGTCCGGTGTGCGATACTGGACTTTGTCCTAGACGTGGCGCGGCTCTTCTCGTCCGGTGTGCGATACTGGACTTTGTCCTAGACGTGGCGCGGCTCTTCTCGTCCGATGTGCGACCCCTTTACAGCCAACAGTTCACATTCCGAGAATAATTGAAAAGAATAATGCACCAGAATGTGCACCATTCCATTACAAATGCGCGAAACAAGTTGACGTTTGTTGCTTGATAGACGCAAACGCACAACTACAACTTCCGCATTTATCCAGGACTACACGTAGTACGAGCGGAAACTGAGGTAACGCGGATATGACGCGATTGACTGGCGACTCCCAGCTCACCCCTGCTCACACGCCCCGTTTCCTTGGTTAAAATCTCAATTTACTCGCGATTTAAACATAGCTTGAAACATTTGGAATATTGTAAGTTATCATCTTAACTAAATATATAACACTGGCCTTGTGATTTTGGGATATTTTAATGCAAAAATCTTAGGTATTGTACCTTTAATCAAAGAACAAAGGGAAATTAGAAAATTACTCACTGATCTTGACTAAAGAACTTTTGTAGCTTTAATAACGATTATTCAATATATAATTTATAATTCATGCAGTGCAGACTGTTTGATAACTTTATTCCATTTCTGTATCCAACCTGTTAAGACAGGAAGGGCACAGGTAAATATGGTTTTTATTATGGGTTTATGTGGGGATTGTTTGAAGTTCACTTAATTTAAAAGCTGTATATGTTTTTTAAGCCTAATTATTTTTTTAAAAAGTTGATAGCTTTCAATTGTAATGATGGAATCAATGTTGGTTTGGTTGATGGTTTATTGATCATTATAGGTGTTATCAATCATTTAGTTGTTGTTTTTAGTTTGAGTTGAGAAATAAACATTAATACACAGAATGATCACTAATCTGTGTGTGCATTTTACTTTAGAACCAAGCAAGTTGGACTCATGAAACCATTTTATTATATCGGAATCGCATATCGCAATTGCAATATTGACCTCAATAATGGCTATATGACATTTTCCCCAAATCGTGCAGCCCTACTAAGCATAGATTATAGATATAATCCATTTCGCCACGTTCTTTTCAATGTGAAGCGTTGCGTGCTGTGACTTGGTGTTGCGCATGATCGCTTATAATACTTTGGGGAGACAAGGGGGCGTGGCTTAAGGGAATATCACTCGTGGGCCACGCCCCCTCCCCCTGGGGAAATGGGCCTGCCCCCACAACTTGGAAAAATCCTAGAGGAAACACTGGGACGCTGTAGTCGACTGGAGAATTGCTGAAGTATAGTTGGGGGAGCGGACGCTGTGTAGTTGACTGGACACTCGCTGAAGTATAGTTGGGGAGCAGACGCTGTAGTCGACTGTAGAGTCGCTGAAGTATAGTTGGGGAGCGGACGCTGTAGTTGACTGTAGATTCGCTGAAATACAGTTAAGGAGCGGACGCTGTAGTCGACTGAAGACTTGCTGAAGTATAGTTGGGGAGCGGACGCTGGAGTCGACTGGAGACTCGCTGGAAGCATAGTTGGGGAGCGGACGTTGTAGTCGACTGGAAACTCGCTGAAGTATAGTTAGGGAGCAGACGCTGTAGCCGACTGTAGAGTCGCTGAAGTATAGTTAGGGAGCAGACGCTGTAGCCGACTGTAGAGTCGCTGAAGTATAGTTGGGGAGCGGACGCTGTAGTCGACTGGTAGATTCGCTGAAATATAGTTAGGGAGCGGACGCTGGTAGCCGACTGGAGACTCGCTGAAGTATAGTTGGGGAGCAGACGCTGCAAGTCGACTGAGAGTCGCTGAAGTATAGTTGGGGAGCGGATGCTGTAGTCGACTGTAGATTCGCTGAAATACAGTTAGGGAGCGGACGCTGTAGTCGACTGGAGACTTGCTGAAGTATAGTTGGGGAGCGGACGCTGTCGTCGACTGGAGACTCGCTGAAGTATAGTTGGGGAGCGGACGTTGTAGTCGACTGGAAACTCGCTGAAGTATAGTTAGGGAGCAGACGCTGTAGCCGACTGTAGAGTCGCTGAAGTATAGTTGGAGAGCGGACGCTGTAGTCGACTGGAGACTCGCTGAAGTATAGTTGGGGAGCGGACGCTGTAGTCGACTGGAGACTCGCTGAAGTATAGTTGGGGAGCGGACGCTGTAGCTCGACTGGAGACTCGCTGAAGTATAGTTGGGGAGCGGACGCTGTAGTTGGACTGGAGACTCGCTGAAGTATAGTTGGGGAGCGGACGCTGCAGTCGACTGTAGATTCGCTGAAATATAGTTAGGGAGCAGATGCTGTAGTCGACTGGAGACTCGCTGAAGTATAGTTGGGGAGCGGACGCTGTGGTCGACTGGAGACTCGCTGAAGTATAGTTGGGGAGCGGACGCTGTAGTCGACTGGAGACTCGCTGAAGTATAGTTCAGGGAGCAGATGCTGTAGTCGACTGGAGACTCGCTGAAGTATAGTTGGGGAGCGGACGCTGTGGTCGACTGGAGACTCGCTGAAGTATAGTTAGGGAGCAGATGCTGTAGTCGACTGAAGACTCGCTGAAGTATGAGTTGGGGAGTGGATGCTGTAGTCGACTGGAGACTCGCTGAAGATAGTTGGGGAGCGGACGCTGTAGTCGAACTGGAGACTCGCTGAAGTATAGTTGGGGAGCGGACATTGTAGTCGACTGGAGACTCGCTGAAGTATAGTTGGGGAGCGGACGCTGTAGTCGACTGGGGACTCACTGAAGAATAGTTAGGGAGCAGATGCTGTAGTCGACTGTAGATTCGCTGAAGTATAGTTAGAGAGCGGACGCTGTAGCCGAGCTGGAGATTCGCTGAAGTATAATTAGGGAGCAGACGTTGTAATCCGACTGGAGACTTGCTGAAGTATAGTTGGGGAGCAGATGCTGTAGTCGGCTGGAGACTCGCTGAAGTATAGTTGGGGAGCGGACGCTGTAGTCGCTAAAGTATAGTTAGGGAGCCGATGTTGTAGTTGACTGGAGACTCACTGATGTGTGAACGTAGCTAACGCCAATTATATTTAGACGTGCTATAAGTTATACTAGAATAGTTAGTATTAGGAAGACAAATCTAAAATAGTTAGGTTTGAGGATAGAAAATCAACACTTTCAAGTTGAAACAGGCCTGAGGAACAGAAGAGATCGCAAATACTTGGAAAATGTGTTTAGCTTTAGCAGGAAAAAAAGCTCATCTGGATACATGACCTCGCCCTGAGTGTAGCAAAGGTCTCATGTCTGATCATATATGGCTGTAGTCGACTGGAGACTTGCTGAAGTATAGTTGGGGAGCGGACGCTGTAGTCAACTGGAGACTCGCTGAAGTATAGTTTGGGAGCGGACGCTGTAGTCGACTGGAGACTCGCTGAAGTATAGTTGGGGAGCGGACGCTTTAGTCGACTGGAGACTCGCTGAAGTATAGTTAGGGAGCAGATGCTGTAGTCGACTGGAGACTCGCTGAAGTATAGTTGGGGAGCGGACGCTGTAGTCGACAGGAGACTCGCTGAAGTATAGTTGGGGAGCGGATGCTGTAGTCGACTGGAGACTCGCTGAAGTATAGTTGGGGAGCGGATGCTGTAGTCGACTGGAGACTCGCTGAAGTATAGTTGGGGAGCGGATGCTGTAGTCGACTGGAGACTCGCTGATGTATAGTTAGGGTGCAGATGCTGTAGTCGACTGGAGACTCGCTGAAGTATAGTTTGGGAGCGGACGCTGTAGTCGACTGGAGACTCGCTGAAGTATAGTTGGGGAGCGGACGCTGTAGTCGGCTGGAGACTCGCTGAAGTATAGTTGGGGAGCGGACGCTGTAGCTCGCTGAAACGCTAATAGTTAGGGAGCCGATGTTGTAGTTGACTGGAGACTCACTGATGTGTGAACGTAGCTAACGCCAATTATATTTAGACGTGCTATAAGTTATACTGAGAATAGTTAGTATTAGGAAGACAAATCTAAAATAGTTAGGTTTGAGGATAGAAAATCAACACTTTCAAGTTGAAACAGGCCTGAGGAACAGAAGAGATCGCAAATACTTGGAAAATGTGTTTAGCTTTAGCAGGAAAAAAAGCTCATCTGGATACATGACCTCGCCTGAGTGTAGCAAAGGTCTCATGTCTGATCATATATGGCTGTAGTCGACTGGAGACTTGCTGAAGTATAGTTGGGGAGCGGACGCTGTAGTCAACTGGAGACTCGCTGAAGTATAGTTTGGGAGCGGACGTTGTAGTCGACTGGAGACTCGCTGAAGTATAGTTGGGGAGCGGACGCTTTAGTCGACTGGAGACTCGCTGAAGTATAGTTAGGGAGCAGATGCTGTAGTCGACTGGAGACTCGCTGAAGTATAGTTGGGGAGCGGACGCTGTAGTCGACAGGAGACTCGCTGAAGTATAGTTGGGGAGCGGATGCTGTAGTCGACTGGAGACTCGCTGAAGTATAGTTGGGGAGCGGATGCTGTAGTCGACTGGAGACTCGCTGAAGTATAGTTGGGGAGCGGATGCTGTAGTCGACTGGAGACTCGCTGATGTATAGTTAGGGTGCAGATGCTGTAGTCGACTGGAGACTCGCTGAAGTATAGTTTGGGAGCGGACGCTGTAGTCGACTGGAGACTCGCTGAAGTATAGTTGGGGAGCGGACGCTGTAGTCGACTGGAGACTCGCTGAAGTATAGTTGGGGAGCAGACGCTGTAGTCGACTGTAGATTCGCTGAAATATAGTTAGGGAGCAGATGCTGTAGTCGACTGGAGACTCGCTGAAGTATAGTTGGGGAGCAGATGCCAGTGTTTCCTCTAGGATTTTTTCAAGCTGTGGGGGCAGGCCCATTTCCCCAGGGGGAGGGGGCGTGGCCCACTGAGTGATATTCCCTTAAGCCACACCCCCTTGTCTCCCCAAAGTATTATAAGCGATCATGCGCATCCCGTGCGCAGAATGCACTTGAAGCAAAACTAAGTCACAGCACGCAACGCTTCACATTGAAAAGAACATGGCGAAGGGATTATATCTATAATCTGTGCTTACTAGGGCTGCACGATTTGGGGAAAATGTCATATTGCCATTATTGAGGTCAATATTGCAATTGCGATATGCGATTCCAATATAATAAAATGGTTTCATGAGTCCAACTTGCTTGGCTCTAAAGTAAAATGCACACACAGTCAGATTAGTGATCATTCTCTGTATTAATGTTTATTTCTCAACTCAAACTAAAAACAACAACTAAATGATAACACCTATAATGATCAATAAACCATCAACCAAACCAACATTGATTCCATCATTACAATTGAAAGCTATCAACTTTAAAAAAAAAGTATTAGGCTTAAAAAATATAACAGCTTTTAAATTAAGTGAACTTAAAACAATCCCCACATTAACCCATAATAAAAACCATATTTACCTGTGTCCTTCCTGTCTTACAGGTAGGATACAGAAATTGAATAAAGTTATCAAACATTCTGCGCTGCATGAATTATAAATTATATATAGAATAATCATTATTAAAGCTACAAAAGTTCTTTAGTCAAGATCAGTGAGTAATTTTCAAATTTCCCTTTGTTCTTTGATTAACTTTACTGACAGAACGCTTTATTCGCTGCTGGCCCTTTAAGAGCTCCCGTTCCCAGAGACGCGGATCTCACATGCGCCTCATAGTACAACTCTTTTCGTCCATAAGACTTTTCTTATGCTATGAAGATACTCGACAAAACGACATTTTGGCATGATTGTGTGTGTTATTGTTCGTTCATGCTCAAAAGAGAACTGTATATTCTGGCACGCGGTCAGTGCATGCGCATTATGGAGCGCGTCTTTCTGCGAGTCTCATTTAGGGCATTCACAGGCAGCTTTTCACTTCTTGTCGTGCAAAATGTGAAAAGGCATTTGCACGAATAAGAGCGGGATCATGTTACACTAGTCAAAGGATGAAAAAAAAGAAGAGATGCTGTGTTAACCGCCCTAATTTGTTTATTTCATATAAAATCGCGGCATTTTGCGTTATATAATTGCATAGGTTTGAGATCGCTATTACGATTGCGATATGACTAATCATGCAGCACTAATGCTTAGTGTGTTCTATCTATGCAACCGTTTTTTGAGCCTTTTCTTTTAACAGTTTTAAATTTCAGTGCGCATGAAGAACAGCACTCTCGTGCTGTAATGTTACATACACCTGGGAGAAGGGAATGTGATTTAGAAAGGGCAATAAACTCCAGCAAGAAAAAGTCATTTTATGCAAACCAGACCTTTATGCTTTATCTACAAATATAATGGGAACATTGATCTTGAAGCGAGTGTCGTCATGTTACTGCCGCAACCGAACGCGACGCGCTGTGTGAATGCCGAATGGAGAATGACTGAGGCGAGATGACTTTCCGTTAGCTTTAACTTAGCTACTAAAATATTAATTTTACCACACATTATGCTATTTAATGACTTTAGTAGTCTTGGAATATAGTGTGAAACTTGATTGTGCTTTACAAAGTTTTTATGCCTTTTTTAGTGGGGCTTAACAAAATAACACCATACGCAGAATATCGGACGTCACTGAGAAGCTGCAGCCGTGGCGGGATGATTTTAAGTGTGGCGGCCCGCCACGGGAAAATGAATGTAGCGGAAACACTGGATGCTGTAGTCGACTGGAGACTCGCTGAAGTATAGTTGGGGAGCGGACGCTGTAGTCGACTGGAGAATCGCTGAAGTATAGTTGGGGAGCGGACGCTGTAGTCGACTGGAGACTCGCTGAAGTATAGTTAGGGAGCGGACGCTGTAGTCGACTGGAGACTCGCTGAAGTATAGTTGGGGAGCGGACGCTGTAGTCGACTGGAGACTCGCTGAAGTAGAGTTGGGGAGCGGACGCTGTAGTCGACTGGAGACTCGCTGAAGTATAGTTGGGGAGCGGACGCTGTAGTCGACTGGAGACTCGCTGAAGTATAGTTGGGGAGCGGACGCTGTAGTCGACTGGAGACTCGCTGAAGTATAGTTGGGGAGCGGACGCTGTAGTCGACTGGAGACTCGCTGAAGTATAGTTGGGGAGCGGACGCTGTAGTCGACTGGAGACTCGCTGAAGTATAGTTGGGGAGCGGACGCTGTAGTCGACTGGAGACTCGCTGAAGTATAGTTAGGGAGCGGACGCTGTAGTCGACTGGAGACTCGCTGAAGTATGAGTTGGGAGCGGACGCTGTAGTCAGACTGGAGACTCGCTGAAGTATAGTTGGGGAGCGGACGCTGTAGTCGACTGGAGACTCGCTGAAGTCAGTAGTTGGGGAGCGGACGCTGTAGTCGACTGGAGAATCGCTGAAGTATAGTTGGGGAGCGGACGCTGTAGTCGACTGGAGACTCGCTGAGTAGTAGTTGGGGAGCGGACGCTGCAGTCGACTGGAGACTCACTGAAGTATAGTTGGGGAGCGGACGCTGTAGTCAACTGTAGACTCGCTGAAGTATAGTTAGGGAGCGGACGCTGTAGTCGACTGGAGACTCGCTGAAGTATAGTTGGGGAGCGGACGCTGTAGTCGACTGGAGACTCGCTGAAGTATAGTTGGGGAGCGGACGCTGTAGTCGACTGGAGACTCGCTGAAGTATAGTTGGGGAGCGGACGCTGTAGTCGACTGGAGACTCGCTGAAGTATAGTTGGGGAGCGGATGCTGTAGTCGACTGGAGACTCGCTGAAGTATAGTTGGGGAGCGGATGCTGTAGTCGACTGGAGACTCGCTGAAGTATAGTTGGGGAGCGGATGCTGTAGTCGACTGGAGACTCGCTGAAGTATAGTTGGGGAGCGGATGCTGTAGTCGACTGGAGACTCGCTGAAGTATAGTTGGGGAGCGGATGCTGTAGTCGACTGGAGACTCGCTGATGTATAGTTAGGGTGCAGATGCTGTAGTCGACTGGAGACTCGCTGAAGTATAGTTTGGGAGCGGACGCTGTAGTCGACTGGAGACTCGCTGAAGTATAGTTTGGGAGCGGACGCTGTAGTCGACTGGAGACTCGCTGAAGTATAGTTGGGGAGCGGACGCTGTAGTCGACTGGAGACTCGCTGAAGTATAGTTGGGGAGCAGACGCTGTAGTCGACTGTAGATTCGCTGAAATATAGTTAGGGAGCAGATGCTGTAGTCGACTGGAGACTCGCTGAAGTATAGTTGGGGAGCAGATGCCAGTGTTTCCTCTAGGATTTTTTCAAGCTGTGGGGGCAGGCCCATTTCCCCAGGGGGAGGGGGCGTGGCCCACGAGTGATATTCCCTTAAGCCACACCCCCTTGTCTCCCCAAAGTATTATAAGCGATCATGCGCATCCCGTGCGCAGAATGCACTTGAAGCAAAACTAAGTCACAGCACGCAACGCTTCACATTGAAAAGAACATGGCGAAGGGATTATATCTATAATCTGTGCTTACTAGGGCTGCACGATTTGGGGAAAATGTCATATTGCCATTATTGAGGTCAATATTGCAATTGCGATATGCGATTCCGATATAATAAAATGGTTTCATGAGTCCAACTTGCTTGGCTCTAAAGTAAAATGCACACACAGTCAGATTAGTGATCATTCTCTGTATTAATGTTTATTTCTCAACTCAAACTAAAAACAACAACTAAATGATAACACCTATAATGATCAATAAACCATCAACCAAACCAACATTGATTCCATCATTACAATTGAAAGCTATCAACTTTAAAAAAAAAGTATTAGGCTTAAAAAAATATAACAGCTTTTAAATTAAGTGAACTTAAAACAATCCCCACATTAACCCATAATAAAAACCATATTTACCTGTGTCCTTCCTGTCTTACAGGTAGGATACAGAAATTGAATAAAGTTATCAAACATTCTGCGCTGCATGAATTATAAATTATATATAGAATAATCATTATTAAAGCTACAAAAGTTCTTTAGTCAAGATCAGTGAGTAATTTTCAAATTTCCCTTTGTTCTTTGATTAACTTTACTGACAGAACGCTTTATTCGCTGCTGGCCCTTTAAGAGCTCCCGTTCCCGAGACGCGGATCTCAAATGCGCCTCATAGTACAACTCTTTTCGTCCATAAGACTTTTCTTATGCTATGAAGATACTCGACAAAACGACATTTTGGCATGATTGTGTGTGTTATTGTTCGTTCATGCTCAAAAGAGAACTGTATATTCTGGCACGCTGTCAGTGCATGCGCATTATGGAGCGCGTCTTTCTGCGAGTCTCATTTAGGGCATTCACAGGCAGCTTTTCACTTCTTGTCGTGCAAAATGTGAAAAGGCATTTGCACGAATAAGAGCGGGATCATGTTACACTAGTCAAAGGATGACAAAAAAAGAAGAGATGCTGTGTTAACCGCCCTAATTTGTTTATTTCATATAAAATCGCGGCATTTTGCGTTATATAATTGCATAGGTTTGAGATCGCTATTACGATTGCGATATGACTAATCATGCAGCACTAATGCTTAGTGTGTTCTATCTATGCAACCGTTTTTTGAGCCTTTTCTTTTAACAGTTTTAAATTTCAGTGCGCATGAAGAACAGCACTCTCGTGCTGTAATGTTACATACACCTGGGAGAAGGGAATGTGATTTAGAAAGGGCAATAAACTCCAGCAAGAAAAAGTCATTTTATGCAAACCAGACCTTTATGCTTTATCTACAAATATAATGGGAACATTGATCTTGAAGCGAGTGTCGTCATGTTACTGCCGCAACCGAACGCGACGCGCTGTGTGAATGCCGAATGGAGAATGACTGAGGCGAGATGACTTTCCGTTAGCTTTAACTTAGCTACTAAAATATTAATTTTACCACACATTATGCTATTTAATGACTTTAGTAGTCTTGGAATATAGTGTGAAACTTGATTGTGCTTTACAAAGTTTTTATGCCTTTTTTAGTGGGGCTTAACAAAATAACACCATACGCAGAATATCGGACGTCACTGAGAAGCTGCAGCCGTGGCGGGATGATTTTAAGTGTGGCGGCCCGCCACGGGAGAATGAATGTAGCGGAAACACTGGATGCTGTATTCGACTGGAGACTCGCTGAAGTATAGTTGGGGAGCGGACGCTGTAGTCAACTGGAGACTCGCTGAAGTATAGTTAGGGAGCAGATGCTGTAGTCGACTGGAGAATCGCTGAAGTATAGTTAGGGAGCGGACGCTGTAGTCGACTGGAGAATCGCTGAAGTATAGTTGGGGAGCGGACGCTGTAGTCGACTGGAGACTCGCTGAAGTATAGTTGGGGAGCGGACGCTGTAGTCGACTGGAGACTCGCTGAAGTATAGTTGGGGAGCGGACGCTGTAGTCGACTGGAGACTCGCTGAAGTATAGTTGGGGAGCAGACGCTGTAGCCGACTGTAGAGTCGCTGAGTATAGTTGGAGAGCGGACGCTGTAGTCGACTGGAGAATCGCTGAAGTATAGTTGGGGAGCGGACGCTGTAGTTGACTGGAGACTCGCTGAAGTATAGTTGGGGAGCGGACGCTGTAGTCGACTGGAGACTCGCTGAAGTATAGTTGGGGAGCGGACGCTGTAGTCCGACTGGAGACTCGCTGAAGTATAGTTGGGGAGCGGACGCTGTAGTCGACTGGAGACTCGCTGAAGTATAGTTGGGGAGCGGAAGCTGTAGTCGACTGGAAACTCGCTGAAGTATAGTTGGGGAGCGGACGCTGAAGTCGACTGGAGACTCACTGAAGTAAAGTTGGGGAGCGGATGCTGTAGTCAACTGTAGATTCGCTGAAGTATAGTTAGGGAGTGGACGCTGTAGTCGACTGGAAACTCACTGAAGTATAGTTGGGGGAGCGGACGCTGTAGTCGACTGGAGACTCGCTGAAGTATAGTTGGGGAGCGGACGCTGTAGTCGACTGGAGACTCGCTGAAGTATAGTTGGGGAGCGGATGCTGTAGTTGGCTGGAGACTCGCTGAAGTATAGTTGGGGAGCGGACGCTGTAGTCGGCTGGAGACTCGCTGAAGTATAGTTGGGGAGCGGACACTGTAGTCGGCTGGAGACTCGCTGAAGTATAGTTGGGGAGCAGATGCTGTAGTCGGCTGGAGACTCGCTGAAGTATAGTTGGGGAGCGGACGCTGTAGTCGCTAAAGTATAGTTAGGGAGCCGATGCTGTAGTCGACTGGAGACTCACTGATGTGTGAACGTAGCTAACACCAATTATATTTAGACGTGCTATAAGTTATACTAGAATAGTTAGTATTAGGAAGACAAATCTAAAATAGTTAGGTTTGAGGATAGAAAATCAACACTTTCAAGTTGAAACAGGCCTGAGGAACAGAAGATATCGCAAATACTTGGAAAATGTGTTTAGCTTTAGCAGGAAAAAAAGCCCATCTGGATACATGACCTCGCCCTAGTGTAGCAAAGGTCTCATGTCTGATCATATACGGCATGTCAATAATATCCATGAATCACGATCTTTAGTAAGTTGTAAGGAACACTATATTGAGTCCAACATTTAATTTAAATTGATAAAATTGTACGTTTTATTTGCATTTTCGCAGTTTCCCCTATTAAATCTAGTCACGCAGCAGATCTTTTGCCACTCGGTCAGGCTGAGAGGGGGTTGTTCCGGCGGGAAAGTCACGTGAATGCATTCCCTCTATTGGCTTTGAGAAACTGCCAGTGTTATTTGGGCTTTGGAAATAATGTATATGAATCACAAGGATATGAATGGATGTAGATTTCTCAAAAAGGGAACAAAACATGAATAATATGGATTATATTTCTTGATGTGTCAACACTAGGCGTATCTCTTGGTTTTTGCTTCCAGAAGCACTGTGTTTCTGTAGGGTTAGGTTTAGGGTTAGAGTTTCGTCATTACAGAAAAATAACAAACAACTGAAACGAACAATTTGTGGTTGTGATTCTAACAGACCACTTTAAGTACAAGGAAGTGGCCGTATGAGCCAAGCCCAAACCCTGATGGGTCTCCATTTACAACTTATGATAAGAATTTTGCAACAACTACACACACAGAGAGACAATATTAAAATGCCATGGTGACGTGACACTAAATGGATCTCAAACGTATACTTTCCCTTCAGTGGAATGTTTCGGTTAGAATTATTGTACTGCTAATCTGCATGGTCACCAAACACCAAAGTCAAGGGATTGATTTCTAGTAGAGCCAGACCAATAAAGGATTTTGAAGGCCGATACCGATACAAATATTTTTGGGTTTTAAAATCCGAATATTCCGATATATCGGCCGATATTTTTATTTTATTTATTTTTTCAGAAACGCGCAACAAAACATTAACATATTTCCCTAACATTAGTTATTTGTAATTATTTATGAGTTTTAACTAAAATAATATGATAATGCATTTTAAAAGAAACTTTGTTTTTATTTTCACAATAGAACAGACTGATGATAGTGGCATTAGCTAGCTTTGTGGTTTGCTTGTCTATGATGAGCCATAATATAGCAATGGATAAAGTCATACTGCATATTGTAAAACATACATTTTCAATATAACAGGCCAAGGAGAGATGATACGGCTCATTGCTATAATGGTCACGTGCTATTAAAGAAATACTAAAGTCACATTGTCAAAAGTTAAAAGGACAGTCAGTCAACTACACTGTAACAACGTAACGTAATTATTACTAGCTAATTCCGCTTCCCTCTCAGCTTATTTAACAGCAGCAAAACTGGACATGATAGTCACTAATTTTGTCATGTTTATTTGAATTAAGAGAACGGATGGGGATGTTCTTTAAATTGTTATTCAATCAATGTATGTCTCAATGAGTGTTGCCAACAGGGAGAGTGTAGAGTGCCCTCTGGTTGACAAACTATACAACTCCAACACTCATGACATGGTTAGAGCCTGTTTTCATCCGTTTTTATTTTATTTTTGAAATATTCATTTATCGGCCATTATAACTGCCGATACCAATATTTTGGAAAATGCCTAATATCGGCCGATAAATTCGGATCTGCCGATATATCAGTCTGGCTCTAATTTCTAGGGAACACAATTATACCCTAAAAAAAAATTATACCCTAAATACCAAATGCAAATCAGGCATTAACCCTATAAAGCTTACAGTGTAACACTAATTTTGTCTTATCAACATGTTATCAACAAAAAGTTAAAGTTATCAACATGATCAAAAGCATAGGCTGTACACAATCTTCTAAATGCCTTCAATTATCTACAGTATTTAACAAGTAAAAATGTCCACCGTCAGGTTGTGGTACATCATGTGTGTGTGTTTTTTTTTTTTTTTTCTTCTGTGAAAAAGATTTCTCTCATGACTCTCATGACTTTAATGAGAGTAAAGAGTCATTTTTATTTAAAGATGAACATTTACTGCACTGAAGCAACTTTGACCATAAAACTACACATCTGAATCTTAGAACAAATTAACAACTTAATCTAAGAACAAATTATTGGGAGATATAGAGTGACAACTGATATTTATATTTTATGAAATCATTTGGCTATAGCCTACTGATAATTGACTTAGTGTACATTAGAAGATATCAGAATGTGATGCATCAATATGATGCAAACATAGCCTAATACCCATGTAAACTTTTTTTTAGTTCTTAATTATATGTTGTATAAAATATTAAACTAAAAAAAACGGTTTCTGACTATCCATGTCTAACTGCCCCAGGTGAAAAAGACGTCAAATTAAGTGTATTAAAAATGTACTTAAATATGTTTTTAGTACAACACAAATATAATGTAATCCATTTTTAATACACTTAATTGGACAACTTTTTCACCTGGGTGGTTATACCAGCAGCGTCTTTTTGGAGGTTAAACTGGTCAGTTGCACACTGACACACTCACAAAAATTAGCTTCTTCACTCAAATATCAAAATGTTCCACTTTACTCAGTGGTGAGAGCATCTGGACACTAAACCTTCATTGACATGGACTCAGAGTCTTGTTTTAAAAGAGAATCTTGAACGAATCATTCTCGTTCACCTCCAATCAACTCGTTCATGTGTTTATTCAAACGAGTCAGTGGGATGAATCAATCAAATGCCCAGTGGTCGATGCATTAACGATGGCAAGACTCGCACAGGTGTTAATGTGAAACAGTCAAACAAACTGAATAAAAGTTTACCTGAAAACAACATCACAATTAACCATATAATACAACTTTAAATGCCAGGCTGTATTGTCATTTTACTTTGATACGTATAATTACTTCGAATGATAAAGTTGGCAACATAGGGGAATGTGTAACTTACCGAACAACGGCACTTCACAGTCAAGAGATTTAAAAATAAGATAAAAAATAAAAACACTTACATGTTCATACGCGGCGGAAGTCATGTTTTCAGCAAACAGACACCAAACAGAAACTCAGATCAGTCTATAAAGGCGCTTTCCCCTGCGTCTTGGGAGAAATATTCCACTCGTAAAATTTGTTTGTACCGTTTTGAGTTTAATCCATTGAGTACCGCGGCGTCCTTTCTCTCATCTCTCACACCTGAGGGCTCGTGATGACGCTGTGGTTTCGCTGACAAAACTACTTCCGTCACTAAACTCACAGGCGTTTACCAATGTTTCTTCTTCAATTGTTTAAATGACAGTTGGCAAATCAACTTTAAGGTGTATTTCCGCCAGAACTCAATGTCACAAGACTAGCAGTGTTTTTTTTTATGTTGGTTTCAAATAACTTGTTCAGAATTGTTATGAAATGTTGATTTTGCGGTTAGGTAATCAAGTGAACATAGTATTCCGACGACGAGAGAGTGTTATTGAATGTAGAGTACAGCTGAGCTACCTGAAAGAAGTAGGCCTATGTCGTGTGAATATCTGGCCGGGGCAAAAAAATGTAAATAAAATATGTATAGCCTACTAATGTAATAATTATGTAATACTATGTTAATGTCGATACTTTTTGTTACTTTTTTATTTTTATTTAGCTGTTGCTTAATAAAGTGTTGTTGTTTTTTTGTTTGTTTGTTTTTTTAAAGCCCAGGTAAAGTCTCCAAAGAGTGACAAGTCCCATTATTGTCAAAAGATGTTTTCCTTGGGCAATAATAGTGGAAATTTCCAATGTCACCTATTCATCACAATCGTATTAAACATTGTCATCTTATTAAACATATAAAGCTCATTAGCTCCCTACAACATTACAGCTTATTCATTAATAATTTTATACATGGGCATATGTGCGTGTTTGAGCGTGCGTGCATGGTGTAATCATTTATCTGAACCTCCCTCTAGCGACTCAAGTCTGAAACTACACCATAGCAAGTAGATGTGAAAGTAATGTAGTGAGGAACAAAAGCGGCTGTAAAATCCATTGAAATAATAACCTGTAGACACCAAGATTCATTTAGCAGAGTGAAAAGTATAAACTAGTGCGCCTACGTATTTCTCCCACAGATTCGTTTCTTTTCTCACAGGCGTCCTCAGTGCATTTCTATGAATGTCCAGCAGGGGTCGCTGTTCTTCAGCAAATGGACGCCCACCCTCTGCGCAGCCCGAGCGGAGGAGGGTTTGGTTTTTACAGGGGGGAGCCGCAGCCGACTGTCATTCACACCGAGATCTGCGGACACAGGAGATATCTCAGCCTAACGCCGACCAGACCAGCTCGTATCCCGCAGCAGACCTGCTCAATCCCCTTGCTTTTTTTTCTTTTGTAAATAATACAGTAGCTAAAACAGGCATTCAGAGAAATCAGCAAAGTTAAATAAAGAAGAGAAGGAAGAAGAATGGGGCAGAAAACGCCATTAATATTGATGACTTTATTGTCTTATTGCATCTGGAGAGATGAGGTAGGATCCGAATGCGGAAAACACATTTATTTGTTCTAATTGTCATGCACTTGATTCAGGTTAACCTTGAGAATAGGCTACATCATTTCTTGCAAGCTGTTTTTTTTTATTTAATTATTATTATTATTACTATTATGCGGCCAAATTTAATAAATAAAAACAGTGAGCGTACTAAATAACATAATTCTGGGGTCAGATCTGATATTTATGAAGGTTTGACTGCGTATGTTTGTTCGTATTTGTGTGTGTAGAGAGAGAGTGAGTGAGAACCAATTGGTACCTTGGCCTGATAAATGGAAAGATAAATTAGCTGATCATTTTTTTTATTTCTTAGGGTGGGGCGTGTTTTTTTTTTTTCATTACAGAATGGATGTTTAGTATATAGATTGGTATATTTGAGTAATCTATTAGATTTAGTATTTTCTTACTTGCACTGAATAGGACATTGTCTTGTTGCAGATGCCAAGTATGCAACTTAATGAGTTACCATGCATCTTAGATTGTAAAAATGCAGCCTCTGTTTGATAGCTATAGACTATTTGTATGGCAACAATTTACTCCATCAGTAAAATGAGACAATTAAAGTGGTCATTCTATTAAATCGTTTGGGAACACGGACTGTTAGCAGACATCGATCTCCTCAACCCTGATGGTTGAATGATGTCTGGGAGTTGTTGATTCAGTGCTGTTAGATATGCTGCAGCCTCTGCGGCCTGCAGTGCTGACAAAGCCTGTTGTACCTTCAGGCCCAAGATGGGGAAAAAAAAAGATTATGTAAAAATTATGTATTTTTATGCCGGACATCCCATTTTATCCTGGATATATTGATGGCTGATGAAGCGTTTTAGTGATGGGTTGTAAATCCTTCTTGGAAAAAGTCAGAATAATGGGGCAGATTTATTTATTATGTAAAGACTTTATGTAATATGATGCTAGATTTGGCCACATGCAGATCAAGTGATCGGGATTGTGTCTGTCTGCGATGCATGGATGTAAACGTTGCAAATCCCTGTAACCTCTTTTGAACAAATCATGGTAAGATCAGGAGCACTGTAAAAAAATATTGTTGGTTTAACTTAAAAAAAGTAAGTAACCTGGTTGCCTTAACATTTTAAGTTCATTGAACTGGAAAAAGTGAGTTAATACAATGAAGGAGAATGATTTAATCATCAGAAACTCAAAATTGTTATCTGAACTAAATAAATTATTTAAGTTGATTTGACAAAAGAAAAAATTTTGTGATTACTACACTGTAAAAAAATATTGTTGGTTTAACTTAAAAAAAGTAAGTAACCTAGGTTGCCTTACACTTTTAAGTTGATTGAACTGGAAAAAGTGAGTTAATACAATGAAGGAGATGAATTTAATCATCAGAAACTCAAAATAATAAGTTATCTCAACTAAATAAATTATTATAAAGTTGATTTGATAGCAAATATGTTGTGATAACAAATCTTGAAAATATTTTTTTTACTGTGTATCTGTAATTTTACTGTATTCGAGGGGATTTTTAGTGGCACCATTTTAAAGCGGGAAACTGTTTTAGCAGGTGATATCGGTATGGTATTTAAAATAAATATTGGTATTTAAAAGAATCCCAGGATGAACAAAATTTAGCATTTGTCTTCACTAAACAAGAAATGAACAGTTACACGTTTACAATGAAGTTTAAGTATATGTGTATTCTTTATAACACAACACAACAGTTATCATTAGAGGTCAACCAATTTAACCGATAAATTGGCATCTCAGATAAAGGAATGCAGGAACATTCATTTATCTGCAAAAATCCATAAAATAGTTTTTTGGGGTTGCATCGGTTGCTGGAGCAGCTGAGAAGTGTCCACTGTCATTATACAGTACGAGAACGACCCCTAGAGGTGAAATAAAAACTAACACTGACGCCTCGTGGAGTTTGTTTTGACGGAGCTGTGCACTTTAGAAATGGATTTATAAAGAGACAATATACATATGTAACTATTTGCAATGGCCTTTATATAGATACTTTAAAGATGGACAACTTTAAGCATGACTGTTTAAATTTTTACTGATAGTAACACTACAATAAGAGTTCATTTGTAACTTTTACTAAGGTTAATGAAAGTCTTTTCATTAATTAATTTCAGCATTTATGAATATTTTTTTTTCATTTTAAAGCACTGTTGTCTTTTTATGTTGTAAAGGTCAGCACTATTTTATGCATTACGTTTATTTTTCATTCAGTATCCATTTTAAAATCTATCGGCTGATTAATCGGTCTTCAGCCAACATGGTCCAACCTAGTTATCGTTATGGTAAAATCGGTTGCCTCTTATTCTATCTATCTATCTATCTATCTATCTATCTACATCTATCTATCTATCTATCTATCTATCTATCTATCATATATTATCTATTCTATCTATCTATCTATCTATCTATCTATCTATCTATCTATCTATCTATCTATCTATCTATCTATCTATCTATCATCTTATTGTAAGGTGTTACCTGATAAGAAAAAGCTGGTTTTCTTTATTCTATTTTGTTAAGTTGTTTATTCAATCATTCACAAAGCATAATCAATGGGCAATAATCAATCCGCTCTGGAACCGGCTCTGCTGTTAATATGAATCCCCTTTATGAAGTCACATCCTGTCTCTCAGGATGCAATCAGTTTGATGGAAGTCAGTGATTTTAAATCTCAATAATCCTAAATCTACAAATGACTTTAGAAACAAAATTTGCTAGATATTGTGTTACTCATCTCTGTAACCATGACACATTTAAAGCTAGTTACACCTACATCTGTTTATCGATTAGTTTGGTGTATATCTAGCCTAGAAAACCTGTATTCTGGTTCATAAATGAAAGCACATTGGTCTAACAGTAAACGGCATCACCAGCTCTAAAGAAGCAGAGGGTGAGGAGGGAGAACGGCTGATTCTTCTGTCCTCTCCTGCTGTCTGAATGCGTCAGCACTCACCCCGAGCTGCCGGTACACAGATGCTGCCGCCGAGCCTCATGGGAAAGGAGTAGCAGAGACTTTAGGGTGTGTCTCAGAAAACCCACTTTCACCTTCATCGTGCAGTGACCCAGTGTGTCCGTACAATGATGGTAGAGCAGGCTAAAATGGGTTTTGTAGCAATGGGAGTCTATGAGGAGATACCCCTTCTTTTGTTCATGTTTATTATAGGAGTGCCTTTATAAATGTCGGCGCACTTATAATAAAATATTAAGGAGAAAGGAGATATGATGGACGTACATGCGTAGACTGCGGAGTGAAGGTTTTTGTGGTCAGGTGTGCAAATTCAGTTCCATTCAAAGTTTACAACACAGCATGACACTCTGAAACAACAACATGAATCATAGTGATTAAATGTTCTTCATATTAGAGTCATTTCTGAAGGATCATGTGACACTGAAGACTGGAGTAGTGATGCGTAAAACTCAGCTTTGACATCATGGGAATAAAGTACATTTTTAAATATCTTATATATATATAAATATATATATAAATATAAATATATATATATATATATATATATATATATATATATATATATATATATATATATATATATATATATATATATTAAATGTATTATTTTTTTGATTATATGTTCTTACTGTTTTTTATTTGTATTATTTTTTAATGCAGCCATGTTGAGCTGAGACTTGATTTGAAAGAAATTACTTCTTTCAAAAATTATTCAAAATGCCTAGAGCAAAATAAAAAAGTAAAATGTAGTTTAAAATAATTAATACATTTGTTCCACATAGTTTTTCACTTAGAACCGAATGACACATATGTAATCATTCATGTGCACTGACATAACTGCATTTATGTAATAATCTTTGTTTATCTACTTATTTTTTGCTAAAAAATTTATATATAAAGTGAAGATGCTAATGAATGTATAAATGATTCTTTTGAAGTGATTCAATGCATGGGGCATTTCAAAAGAACTGATTCAGATAAATGTACTTATCATGTATAATATAAAATTATATATATATATATATATATATATATATATATATATATATATATATATATATATATATATATATATATATATATATATATATATGGCATCTATAATATAATATAATTAGGGCTGTCAAATGTCATATATATATATATATATATATATATGCTTGTATATATTTAAGAAACATTTTCATGTATATACTGTATATAGAATTTATATATATATAATATTTTTTCTCAAATATACATGCATGAGATTTGTATATATATATAAATAAATATCGGTATTTAAAATAATCCTTGGATGAACAAAATTTAGCATTTGTCAAGAAACGGAACAGTTACACGTTTACAATGAAGTTGTATATGTGTATTCTTTATAACACAACACAACAGTTATCATTAGAGGTCAACCAATTTAACCGATGAAATTGGAGCACAAATAAAGGAATGCAGGAACATTCATTTATCTGCAAAAATCCATAAAATAGTTTTTTCGGGGTTGCATCGGTTGCTGGAGCAGCTGAGAAGTGTCCACTGTCATTATACAGTACGAGAACGACCCCTAGAGGTGAAATAAAAACTAACACTGACGCCTCAGTGGAGTTTGTTTTGACGGAGCTGTGCACTTTAGAAACGGATTTATAAAGAGACAATATACATATGTAACTATTTGCAATGGCCTTTATATAGATACTTTAAAGATGGACAACTTTAAGCATGACTGTTTAAATTTTTACGATAGTAACACTACAATAAGAGTCTCATTTGTAACTTTTTACTAAGGTTAATGAAAGTTCTTCTCATTAGATTAATTTCAGCATTTATGAAATATTTTTTTCTTTTTAAAGCACTGTTGTCTTTTTATGTTGTAAAGGTCAGCACTATTTTATGCATTATGTTTATTTTACATTCAGTCTCCATTTTAAAATCTATGGCTGATTAATTGAGTCTTCAGCCAACATGGTCAAACCTACATTCTGGATTATCGATTAAAATCGGATAAATCAATTTAAATCGGATTCATGATTTAACAGCCTTAAATATAATATAATATAATGTAATACAATGTAATAAATATTTGAACACCCAAGTCTGCTGGTATGTCAATAGAAACATTGGGTCTAATTCATGACATAATGGGTTACACAAATTCCAGTGTAGAATGATTTGTGGAACCATTGTTCAGTCCAAGAAAATGTTTTTACATTTTAATTTGGCTTAGTGCTAACAAATAAAAAAAATGATATTACGTTCACGTTGATAGAATTAGCAACAGTCCTGTAAGTATTCTTCTTTGAGTTAACCATGTATCCATTCTCAAATAGATTACAAATGTAGCTCCATTAAAATACACCTGTATGACGGATGAAAGCTGGAGGGATAAGTGTGCGTCTTTAAGGTCACCTTGTCATGTGAAACAGTGAGCATAATTCTATTTAGCAGTAATCTGGATGAGGTGCAAATCCCATCTTTTGTTATTCGAAAGTGGGAGAATGCAAAAAAGTTGTCAGTCATATCCTAAGAGGATTAGATGCTTCTTTCTGCATTAACCACCAGTGAAGATTGCTTAAATTTATTAGCCATAAACCCATCTTTCATTGTTCAATTATGCTGGGCTGGTAAGAGCATTACTGGGATTACCGTTGCTGCCAGTAACTCTGTTGTGTTGTACAGTCAGTCTTGGGCTTCATTGGTTTTGTCATCACGATTTGAGCATGTTAGATTTCCCCTTGTTTGCCTCACAATAAACCACTTCTTAAATTTTCACCCTGAATATGTGGTTCCCCCCCCAAAAAAAACACTGTTTTCTTCAGCGCACCTTACGATGTACCTCACGTAATCTTCTCTGGGAGTTGTTTCCCCTCATGAAAGCAATGTCTGTGAAGAGGTTGTTTGTTGATGCTATAAACCAGGATTATTCTCAAGCTTTTTTGAGGGTTTTTGAGAGCTGTTTATGCACGGAGGAAACAGCTGAACTGTGGCGTGTGGTGGAGCTTGTTGGGGGTGTGAGATTCCTTTGAGAACATTTTGATATTGGATTTCTATAGCAGAGGAGAGACTCCACATTATGGAACCTGAGACCTGATGAAGCTGAACTGCGAAGCCCCTCGGGAACCGGAGCATGAAATGCTTCCAAAAGTTCAAAATTATACAGCACATCTGTACTGAGTTTTTTAGCAACAATGTACATTGCATTTAAAAAAAATGCTGGATTGTTTTAACCCAAGTTTGGGTCAAATATGGACAAACCCAGCCATTGGGTTACATTTTTAAATAACATTTTTTTAACCCAATGGTTAAGTTTATCCATATTCGACCCAAAATTGGGTTAAAACAACCCAGCATTTTTAATAGTGCACGCTTCCTGGATGATTCATTTATCACAATGGTATATACTGGTATTTAATGGCATTTTTTTTGTTATTATTATTAATATTTTTTATATATATTAAAAGTATACAAATATATAGACTTTTAGACATTTATTTAAAAGCCTATTGTCCTATAAATTGAAAATTTTATACATTTTAACACAGTTTCATATATAATGTAATGCATTTTAGGATGATTTTATAATATAATTTATAACATTAATATTTAAAAAATATATAGAAAATATGTATTAATAATAATTCAAATAAATTTTATTCTAAAAATACACTTTAAAAAGCTGGGTTATTTTAAACCCAACTTTAGGTCAAATATGGGCAAACCCAAACATTGGGTTAAAAATATAATTAAAAAAATGTAACCCAATGGCTGGGTTTGTCCATATTTGACCCAATATTGTGTTAAAACGACGTCAAATATGGATGCAGATCAAATATTTAAAATGGGTCAAATATATAAAATGTAATTATCATCATCATCATTGTCAGGTCCCCTGGTATGGAGCTTGTACAATATGTTTCCACAATTCTCTATTCTTGGTGATGCTGATGATCACATTAGTTTCCTCTTCCCTTTCGAACACGGGTGAGTGACTGACTGCTCTTCGCTGCAGGGAGAGCTATTTGATTCCGGGCTTTTTGACTTTTGTTGTACTCGTCAATATAGCTCCTGATTTTATGTCTGAAAGTTAAGCGAGGAGCTCCTCGCTTGTTCTTATCATGGACTTCTGAATGATAGCTAGCGTAGATGTGGGCTGGTTCGCTCTCTTCCATACGAAGACAGTGGCCCACAAACTCTAGCTGTCGCTTGCGGATGATATCGCTGACTGGACGTTGCTTGGTCAGTCTGTAGAGTTCCTTGTTTTTCATATGGGCATCTGCTTGTCTAATTCCCAACATGGTTCGATAGCACTTTCTCGCAAACATATCCAGTTCTTCCTCTAGAGCTTTCGTTAGAACCCATGTCTCGCAGCCATAAAGCAATACAGATAGACAGGTTGCATTAAAGAGCCGAGTCCTGAATTCCATCGATGGCTTAGGTGGTGGAGCAGTAAGCAGATTCTTTAACTTAGTAAAGGCCACCCATGCAAGAGAGATACGATTTTTGACGTCTTTCTCCATCGATATGATGTAAGAACCAAGATACTTGAATTCGTTTACAATTTTAACATCCTTTCCGTTTATTAGTAGATGTTCATTGTCAGTGGAAGCATTCATTTGCACTTGGACAGTCTTCTCCTCATTTAATTCTAGCCCGACTGTGCCAGCTTTTTGTTGTAGTTGGGTGAGCTGTTGTTGTGCCCTAGTAAGATCATTTTCCAGGAGTGAAATATCGTCTGCAAATGCTAAATCGTTAAGTTTGCGTTCTGCTCTAGATTCTTTGGCATATTACTGTACCACGTTGCGGTCTCGTATTACTCCTGTGTGGAGGACCTTTATGTGTAAGGTATCCGAAGCTTCCAGCAGATAGCCTGGAGATGTAATCTATTACTATGATGAATAAAAAAGGAGCTAGAACGTCACCTTGCAATACTCCAGTTGTGACAGCAAATGGCTCTGAAAGCTGGCCCTCCAAGTACACCTGGTATGCATCGTACAAGACTTGGATAGCATCAACAATCTTTTGAGGGATGCCATAGTGTCGCAAGATTACAAACATCATAGGTCTATCTATCGAATCAAATGCCTTCTTGAAATCGACGAACATGATGTACAACGGTAGTAGTTGTGCTCTTGCTCCTTCGATGACTCTTCGCAGGATGTGGATCTGCTGTGCGCAGTTGCGTCCGCTCCTGAAGCCTGCCTGGTTGTTTCTGAGGAGTTTATTCGATTGGGTTCCTGATGCGGTTAAGGAGAATGCGATTGTATGTTTTTGCTGCGATGGACATCAGACTGATTCCTCTGAAGTTGTTCATCAGCTGTAGATTGCCCTTCTTCGGCAGTGGGATGATCAAGCTCGATGTCCATTGTTTCGGTACGCAGCAATGCTTGAAAACGAGATTGCAGAGACTCTTGTTGTTGAGGAGTTTGCAGAAGTACTTGCCCCAGTCACTGATAAGCTCAATCTTCGAGTTTGGTTGAGAGCCATCAAGCATTTGGACTTTGCTTGCTGCAGCATTTTGCGGCTTCTCTGTGATTTTGTCAATTAAAGTCCATATTGTGCAATGTTCGTGTTTTTGGTTTGCCAGTTCGAGAGCTTCTAGTTGGGTGTTGAAGTATGCCTCTTTGTCAGTTTCAAAAGCTGTCTTGACACTCGATTTCATGTTTCTCCACTGATCTCTCTTTTCTCTCATTTGGTTGTGTTTAAAATCATTCTTCGCCACTTCTTCTGTGATGAGCCGCAACGTTGAACTGCTGACCCAGCTGGGCTGTTTTGACTTTGGTCTTTTGCCAAGGACCTTTTCACTCGCTGCTATCAATGCAGTGTTGAGTGTGTCTGCTCTTTGCTGTATTAGGTTTTGGGCATTATCTGTTTGACTTTGAACTCAAGAAGAGCAGCGATTGATTGCGAAGTTCCAGGTCGAAATTCGCTTTGATGTTCAAATCTTTCAGCTTGTCATTCTGAAAGGTGCACCTGGCGGTGGATGGGCTTCTTGCTGTTCTTAGTGACAGTTTGAATTTAGCGCTCACCATCTTGTGGTCTGATCCAATGTCGCAGGTGTTATAAGCGCGACAGTTTTTGACTGACTTCCACCACTTGGTGTTGAAGACAATGTGGTCTAGTTGAGCGTAGTCTCCTTTTGGGCTCTTATATGTGCGTAGTCTCGTCGGTCGATTTCGGAACCAAGAGTTCGCTGGGCGCAGACTGGAAAACTCGCACATGCTGATTAGTCTTCGACCATTGTCGTTCAAGATCGCGTGGTAGCTAAAGTTGCCTACCACTCTAGGATTGGTGTCATGACTGTCCTTACCAATTCTTGCGTTAAAGTCGCCAGCAAGAATGGTGACCGTGTGTGGCGGAATTGACTTTATCAGCTCATCAAGATCGTCATAGAACGTGTCTTTGCTGAAGAATCTGTTGTCTCCGTTGGGGCGTATGCGGACACAAAGCATATTTTAGGATTGCCTTCTAAATGCATGGTAATTATGCGCTCTGATTTAGTGGTGACCGAGATGATCGACTGAGTGATTCTGGCGTTATATAGCAGGGCTGATCCGTGGCTTTCCAATGAGTCTGTATGTGCCATAGTCCAGCTGTTATATTTCTTATATCCCACCGAGTCAGGAGTTCGAAGTCGAGTGCTCTTGCTCTTGTAATTATAATTACATTTTAAAATATTACATTACTATTTTATTATTACATGTACTAAATATTATGTATTTATTTATTTATGTAGTTTATAATATCATTTATATCATTAAAAAAATTTAAAATGACAGAAAATATTAAATAATAATTTATGATATTATTGATAGAATTAAAAATTAAAAATATTATTTAAAATGCATATTTTTTAATATTACATTGGATTATTTTTATTGTTACATGTAGTAAATATTATTTTTATACAATATATATTTTGTACAATTTTATATCATTTATATAATTAATAACTATATTAATTGTATGAATACACACACTTCATATTTAATTTAATGAGCAATTTAGTATGATTTGTAATATAATGAAAACATTAAAATTGCATATAGAATATTAAGTAATAATTTAAAAATATATTATTAAAATGACATGATTAAATATAGCATTATTAAAATGATAACACAGCCGCTTTCAGTCCTTGAAAAAAAGTCCAGGACGTCCTTATGTAGTGATAGTTAGCAGAGGGTGTTGGAGAGGTAAGACAGTGTTAAACAGGTACAGAGAGAGCCACGGATGGGAAGGAGGACCCTTGGGTGATGATGTGCTTGAATTTGTAAATTGCCCAGCATGCTCAGCTCTTCCCAGTAGACTATGGCCTTGTCTGTACAGAGCACAGCGGATCTGGCTGCAGGGCAGGGGATTTGTTGAAACAGATACGGGTGTACAAGCCCCACCAGATCCCCCTCTCTCGTTTAATTAATTTCCGAGCATGGGAGATAATCAGGTTTCACTAATGTTCTCCAATGTGCTTTGCTCCGCCATGTGCATTTGCTACAGGGTATGAAATGCACCATTTCAGTGCATCTCTCCTCTCCGTTTTTGTAGTCCTTGTCGGTGCAGAGATGAAACGTGTTCTGTGACTATGAAAGAGATGCACTGCTCATTTAAAATAAATGCAGCTGAAACCCATTAACTCTCACCCATGACAGTATGTGCATTTAAGCAATCTGGCTTATTTGGCATCACTTGTGTTTGTTGATTATAAAATCCAAGGCTGGTGAATTCCTACATCTTCTAATGAGGGTCTGGCAAAAAACTGTTTCGTTTCAGGATCTTGTAGATTGAAATGCAGGCAAGTATGGATACATCTGCAAAAGGTGTCAGATCCAAAAAACACAATCATCCAAATAAATACTGAAAATGCTAACTACCTTGATTAAGCAGTTGTGAAAAAAGTGTTGATTGCAGCATTCAATTTACTTATTTACCATTTGTTTTTTTCAGTAGTTGAGCATTAGCCTATAAACCAATCACAGACCAGTTGTGTGCATCAATGACATTTGAATTAGTTGCTAAAAAAGAGGGAAGTTTAAAAAGTACAATACCATGCCAATACCCAATACATTTAAAGCCCAAAATACCCTCAGTGTTGAATAAATATCACCGACTCAGGCGAAAAACTATTTGCTAGATGTCTTGCTGTTTGCTTGCAGTGTAGAAAGTGATACACATACAATGCAATCAATGTGGAAAATCTATAATGCTCCCATTACATGGCACATAGAAATTAAGAGATTTAATGTGCAGACAGACAGCATTTCTTCAAAAAATTTGAATTTTGCCTGAAAGTGGTCAGTGTTCGTTAACTGATGTGTAGCTATTCAGTTACACACTGTAAAAATGAATGCGCTTTGGCTAATCAAAACAATTGGAGCAACAGATTACAAGCAATGTTATTAATTAAATTTAACAAATTAGAATTGAGTAATAATTATTCAAATTAATTCCTTAAAAGTAAACCATTTAAAATAAGTAAAACTTACCGAAAAAACGTACATTTAAGTCGCCATTATGGTGATCGGTGTTTGATTTATGTTTCTCCTTCAGTGATTCTGTTTGTTAACATCAGGTGTCTTCATTGTTGGCAATATAAAATAAATAGTTATTAATTAATCTTTGACGTCTGTATGTTATTCAGATATTTTTGTTTAATTTTTGGTGTAAACTTTACTCATTTTAAATGGTTAACATTTAAGGAATAAATTGATTAATTATTACTCAATTCTAATTTGTTCAATTTAATTAATAATATTGCTCGTAATCTGTTGCCACAATTTTATTGATTAGATAAAGCATATTCATTTTCACTTTGCAGTTCTCTGCCACACTGAAAAGAAAAATATATATATATATGCCTGAAAATAATTATATATATATATATATATATATATATATATATATATATATATATATATATATATATATATATATATATATATATATATACTCTTAGAAGAAAAGGTTCTATATAGAACCTTAAAAGGTTCTAAAGCGCTACGTATTTTGAACCCCTAAAATGCAATGCATGTGAATGATCACAAAATTCAAGATATGGTGGTTAAAAAATGTAATTAATCAATATCACACGAAGAGTGACATTTCAGTTTGTATCCTCCAAAAATATCCATGATTAAAATGTGATATTAAGTTACTACAACAGTTTAATAAACAATAATTTAATAACAACTACAAAATGTTGCAGAATAATGTAATATATGAATGAATAATAGCCTTTAAAGAACCTTTGTGCCAAAAGTGTTCTTTCTTGTCATTATTGGACCTTTTTTACCATAAAATGTCCTTTGGAGTTGAGTAAAGAACCCTATGCTACATATACACTCACCGGCCACTTTATTTGGTACCCCATGCTAGTAACGGGTTCGGACCCCTTTTGCCTTCAGAACTGCCTCAATTCTTCGTGGCATAGATTCAACAAGGTGCTGGAAGCATTCCTCAGGGAGTTTGGTCCATATTGACATGATGACATCACACAGTTGCCGCAGATTTGTCGGCTGCACATCCATGATGCGAATCTCCCGTTCCACCACATCCCAAAGATGCTCTATTGGATTGAGATCTGGTGACTGTGGAGGCCATTTGAGTACAGCGAACTCATTGTCATGTTCAAGAAACCAGTCTGAGATGATTCCAGCTTTATGACATGGCGCATTATCCTGCTGAAAGTAGCCATCAGAAGTTGGGTACATTGTGGTCATAAAGGGATGGACATGGTCAGCAACAATACTCAGGTAGGCTGTGGCGTTGCAACGATGCTCAATTGGTACCAAGGGGCCCAAAGAGTGCCAAGAAAATATTCCCCACACCATGACACCACCACCACCAGCCTGAACCGTTGATACAAGGCAGGATGGATCCATGCTTTCATGTTGTAGACGCCAAATTCTGACCCTACCATCCGAATGTCGCAGCAGAAATCGAGACTCATCAGACCAGGCAACGTTTTTCCAATCTTCTATTGTCCAATTTCAATGAGCTTGTGCAAATTGTAGCCTCAGTTTCCTGTTCTTAGCTGAAAGGAGTGGCACCCGGTGTGGTCTTCTGCTGCTGTAGCCCATCTGCCTCAAAGTTCGACGCTACTGTGCGCTTCAGGAGATGCTCTTCTGCCCACCTTGGTTGTAACGGGTGGTTATTTGAGTCACTGTTGCCCTTCTATCAGCTCGAACCAGTCTGGCCATTCTCCTCTGACCTCTGGCATCAACAAGGTATTTCCGCCCACAGAACTGCCGCTCACTGGATGTTTTTTCTTTTCGGACCATTCTCTGTAAACCCTAGAGATGGTTGTGCGTGAAAATCCCAGTAGATTAGCAGTTTCTGAAATACTCAGACCAGCCCTTCTGGCACCAACAATCATGCCACGTTCAAAGTCACTCAAATCACCTTTCTTCCCCATACTGATGCTCGGTTTGAACTGCAGGAGATTGTCTTGACCATGTCTACATGCCTAAATGCACTGAGTTGCCGCCATGTGATTGGCTGCTTAGAAATTAAGTGTTAACGAGCAGTTGGACATGTGTACCTAATAAAGTGGCCGGTGAGTGTATAGAACCCTTTTTCTAAGAGTATATATGTATATATAATACAACAATTATAATCATCAAGTTATGACAACCCATGTTTTTACATTTCTTTAACTCATTAAAACAAGTTAAGCAATTTTCAACATTTACTAGTTATACAAGATTCAACTCATCATCTTTAAGTCAGTTTAATGTGATTAAGTTAAAATGACTTAAATATCCAATTAAAAGGCAGCATTTCAGCATTCAACACATTTTTTTTACATTATTGGATGTGTAACCTAGAATATGGCTGTCATTGCGCTATAAATAACTATTTTAATGTCAATTGAATTCATTTGAATAAATACAAGGAGCTATTTTGGTCATAGTTGTGCAGCCTAATGAGTGAGTATAAAACCCAGTGCAGATTTCTGTCGGTGTCTTCAGCCTGCCCAGGGAAAAGCCTAATTGGCTCTGGTTTCTGTTCAGGCTAAAAAATGAATGCTGAAGTTTTGGCTTCCCAGTTGGAGGCTTCAGTCAGACAGCCTATGGAGCTGCTGCAATACATTGATAACACTGCTCTACACTTTTGCTGGAGGTGGGGGAAAGTGTGAAGAAAGAGCAAGAGAGAGAGAGTTTACATAGAAAGACACAGTAATGGCAGATGAAACTGCAAGCCAGGGGATGGGAGGGGAGTGTAAGGAAGATCGAGCGATATTAGCTTTGGGAGAAATCCTAACCCTGCCGGCCCCGGTTTGTTCCGCCTGATCCGATTCATCTCTGTCAGAGATCCGCACACGTTTGGCCTGGTGGGAGATGTCGGTCAGTGGAGAGATGTCACGAGCCTGCGAGTCTTCAGAGCACAACTCATATTATATAAAACCATGCCGGGCGTTTGAGGGACCAAGAACCGATTTCAACGGCAATGGGAGTTTGTGATAATGAATTGGCCTTAATAAGAGTATTTCTTGTAAATGTCAGTGGTTTTGCATTGGCAAGGTAGACCAGCGGCTAAATACAAGAGTGCAATGCAAACTGGGCTAAATGAGGAGTGATAATAGATTTGGAGCAGGCAAACAGCTGTAGGCAAGGTAAGATGGATTTGTGAGATTGGAGACAGATTTAGGGCAACCTTGGAGGAATTCTGTGGAATAAAAATATATAGTCCTATTAGTCTTTCATGAGAAATGTGGGTTCACAGACTTCGCACATACCACTGAGACTCCACATGAAATAAATCCCCCAGGAAACGTGTCGGTTAGAGCGGAAGATCATCAAACGTGTCTTGTGGAGACGGCAGGTCGATTCCATTTTTATGGAGGCCCACTTGTTTGTCCATCGTTTGCTGGTGAAAAGTAAAATGCAAAATTATGCAAATGATGACGTTTTGCCTAGTATTCGAGTATCACCTGGATGTCAAATCTCATATGAAGAATGCAAAGATTTCCAAACCTCTGTGCCATTACTCATTATAAGGATGAAGACTGTAGCTACGGATAACAAAACAATCATTCACTTCTTTCATTTTCTTTAGAAATGGATCACCCATTTGTCATAAATGAGGCCCAATGATATATACCAGCTGACCTTGGTGATCAATTATATTATATTATATTATGTAGAAATGCAGAATCTATTTGTTCTAAAAAGATGCAATGTCTGTGTGTGCAAAAGTCAGGTGACATTCATTCTTGCCTGTCTCGGTGTTTGTGGCGCTGTGTTCACAGTGTCTGCTGTTGATACTGTATGAAATAAGAACAAGATGGGTCAATTTTAGATCTCGGCTTGTATAATTCGCCTCATCACCATCAATAGGGACTGTAGTAGAGTGGTATTACCAGGGTTGTGTACCATTCAGAATTGAAAAATTCTTTTAAATTGAATTTCTTTTGCTGAATTTGAATTGAGGTAGCAAATAGGACGCAAAATAGCAAACTTTGAATGTTGGCTTGTCTGAAAAATATTTTAAAAAGACGTGAAATTTGAAGGCCATACACTGCTGTTCAAAAGTTTGGGATCGGTACACTGTAAAAAAAATATTGTTGGTTTAACTTAAAAAATTAAGTAACCTGGTTGCCTTAAAATTTGAAGTTAATTGAACTGGAAAGAAATGAGTTAATACAATGAAAGAGATTGATTTAATCATTGGAAACTCAAAATATGATGTTATCTGAACTACATAAAATTGATTTGATTTGACAAAAGAAAAAATGTTGTGATTGCAAATCATGAATTTTTTTACAGTGAGATATATTAGCAAAGGATATATATATATATATATATATATATATATATATATATATATATATATATATATATATATATATATATATATATATATATATATATATATATATATATATATAGTAATGTATATATAAAATTGTAAAATTATCATAAGCAATATAAAATCTTGACCCAACACTAACATTTGAACAGTAGTGTAGATAGATTTGTATTTATATTAAACATATTTCATCATGTTGAATACATATTTGTGGAAGAACACAAATGCACTACCTCCATTAAATTACAATTAATTAAATTCCACTTCCTTTTTTCAATTCAAATTCCAAATTGATTTTCCTTTGGGGTGCGGCCAGCTCAATTCAAACTCACACTCTTAAACTGAAAGAGATACAGTTCTTCAGTTGTGAATTTTGCAGCACACTGTTATGTCTCAAAACCCCAAAATGTAGTTGTGTGTGACACTCGGCACATTTTAAAGCAGAAGATGGCTGGTTGCTGCAGCTCCATCAATAATGTAAGGCCTCGGAAAGGTCCGGACTCTTGCTTGTCGGATCTGCTTGGTTACCTCTGTCACACTCTCCTGTTCTCGAACGTCCTCGTTCCACCGCCCCTCTTCTCTCCCTGACAACCCATACGTCCATCCCCAGCCGACCCGCCACTGCTTTTCCCTCTTTTTTCCATCATCTCAGTTTGTTTTGCAATCAAATATTTATCATCTGCGCCCACTTCACTCATTCTCCATCTGTCCCTCCCCTTCTCTTCGGCTACTTCTGTCAATCTAACGGCTCTCCTGTCTCTAATAGAACGCCATGTTCTCTGCATCCTCTCTCTCTCGCTCTTTCTCTCTCTCCTCCATTGCACCGCAGCATTATGGTCTATCTTGGCTTGTTCATCACTTTTAAAATGTTTGCTTTTCACAGCAGCAATTCATTTTTCCTTTGTGCTCTCTCTTTGCGGTGTGATCTTTAATGTGTTTTTTCCCCACAATCTCTTACCGGCGGCATATTTCACACGGGCAGGAAATCTCAAGGACGCAGCCAGAAAATGTCATTTGTAAACACTTGCCACTGTGAGCTGAGATGAGTTCTGTGGCTATCACAATGTTGCACAAGCTCAGATAATTGAATGAATTGTTGAACTGTGCTTCTCTATTCAGCAAAGATTACAGAGCATTTTTCTCTTATCAGAAATGGGGAAGTATTAAAGATCTAGGCTTGGTCTGAAGAATAGATCGTTGTAAATATACTGTATACAGACAGAGGTTTTGTTTAATTTTTCGTCCAATGTGACATGGTTCTTTTTGAAAACCAAGCCTGACTAACAAGACACAAAGACATGGACAAAATGATTTACTCCCCAAACCCAATTTTAGTTAAAGCTACACTGTACAACTCTTTTGGTTTGTTCTTAGCTACGAACACTTAGTTCTTTCAAAAATATATGTGCTCATTAATGTATATTTACTTTGTTCAAGTAATAAAGTATTCTCGTTAGTGTATAATATGCCTTTGAAAATACATACGAGTAAGGGGTTCTACTGTAATGTCGGTTCGCCATGTTGCCCCTCCATCTTGAAAGTACATTAGCCAAAGAGGGACATACCCGTTAATTTAAGCTTCGCCTTTCGCGTTTACGTTTGAGTTAACACTCATGGACGAGGTCGAACTGGAAGCCATGTTAATCTTGGACTACATTGGCCACCGTAGGAGTTAAAACGAAATCGGAATTGAGACGAACAAAACTAATATTCATTGGATGGTCATATACCTTTTCACCACTAGATGGGGGTAAAAATCACACAGTGTAGCTTTAATGCATTAGCTAAGATGAATGAGATATATTTTTTTGTTAGTTGAACAAACTATCAATAATTGTATTTTTATTAAAGGGTTAGTTCACACAAAAATAAAAATACTCACCCTCATGTCATTGCAAACCCTTTTGTTCATCTTTGAAACACAAATGAAGAACTTTTTTAATGAAATCCGAGAGATTTCTGTCCCTCCACTGACAGCCTTAAGCTTATTTTACCACAACTGATTTGTGAGTTGATGAATGTTTATGTAAATAAATCATATAAAATCATATACTCACACTCAAATCATATGATTCATTTTATGGTTGCTTCATGAATTTTTTAAAGCATCAAAGTGGTAGTTGCGTAGACTGTCAATGGAGGGAGAGAAATCTCTCTGATTTCATCAAAAAGATCTTCATTTGTGTTTTGAAGATGAACAAAGGTCTTATGAGTTTGGAACGACATGGGGCGAGTAAATGATGACATTATTTTCATTTTTTGGGTGAACTACACCTTTAAGGTAGTTCACAGTGAGTGAACATGTTACAGCAGCGCAGTCTCATCCCAATTCGTCATATAACTGACGTTTTGGGTCGTCTTTTGACCATTCGTCAATATACGACTTTTCAGGGCCCCCTTAAACGTCGGTAGAAGAAGTTATGGGATCCTAACTCTACCCCAGACCTAAACCTAACCCTAAACCCAACTCGTCACCTAACTGATGTTAAAGGTAAAGCGTCAGTTGTATGACGATCGTCATCTACCGACGTTTAAGGGGGCCCTAAAAAGTCGTATATTGACGAATGGTCAAAAGACGTCCCAAAACGTCAGTTATATGACGAATTGGGATGAGACTGTGTTAGTTACAGATGCAACTAAAGCCTAGTTTACACTACAGTACATGATTTAAGACCGGTTTGCAAATCGTTGAGCTCGCCGACCGGTCAGGGTGTTATCGCGTGCAAATCGTGGGGGATTAGCGAGCGATGAACCAACAAGAGCCAACAACGCAACGCAACAACACCAAGCCCAGAAAAATATGTAACATGCTAGATATCCAGAGCTATCGTGTGTCCTAACTACACGCGACGCAATACAATTCCAGCGACAGCAATTGTGTCTGTCCACACTAGACACGACTGAGACGCCACGTCAATGAAAAATCACAGCCATTCAGAACAGCGTGAAAGCGCACTGCAGGCCCGCAGTCGCATTGGAAATGGGTAAGGACATAATCAAATCAAGAAATAACATTATTAAAAATCAAAACATTAACAAAATATACTCATTGACTTATTTTGTTATGAAGGACAGTTGTATGTTTGCATAAAATTCATTTTGAACGCTATATTATATGCTTTCAAAATCTGAGGTAAATTATCCTTTATCGCTTGTGACACAGTGACCTATTTTTAACTAAAAATAAATAATGTGTACTCATAACCAGTGTAATTTCTTCATTCTGTCAGCCGCGATGTCTCAGAAATAGGAACCATTTCTAAATTAGAAACTTCACGTGTCGCCGTCGCGTCTGGTTAGGACAAAAACTCTAGCCATGTTTTCATCCACTTTCAATCGAATTATCTGAAGTTTGGTTAAACAACTCATGCGAATAAAGCTGGTGAAAGTGTGTTTCCATCCAACGGCTTTGAAGCTAATAAAAACCTGTACGTAATGACGTCACATGCTGTTTTGCGATCAAATTGGTATATCGAATTGATTTGAGACATTTTAAGGTGTTTCCATTCATTTTCGCACTGAATCGAACAACATTCAAGCTAAATTGTCCGAACAAAGTTTTGTTAGACAAAACGGATCGCCATCTACCAACAAATGATCAATATTTCACAAGTTGTAGACTAATAATGCTGGTAACACTTTAGAATACTGTATCTTACTTACTGCAGAATTAATAAGGAATTATTGACGAACTAATAGGTAATTCTTCATTAACTACTTCTTCACTACTGTTAACTACTAAGGAATATGTGTTAACTAATCAGTATGTAATATAATTTTATGATTGTGTTAAGTATCAGTTAGTTAATCAATAGCTAATGAATTATGTCATACCTCCTGAAGAACTACTACTAATTATCAACTAATTAAGGTTCAAGAAAAATAACTAAGAAGTAACTACTGAACATTTATACAAAACTAACCTCAGATTATTTGTATATTTTATATACAGTACTGTGTGTGTCTGTTTTCCTCAGCATAGAATGCCACTGAGTAAATTCATGTATTTGAGGCAACGACTGAGGGAAACTGAAAATATAGGGAACTTATTAGTAATTAATAAATAAGTATCAAATAATTCTGCAGGAATTACTTAGAAGCTGAAACAGTATTCTAAAGTGAAAATATAGGGAACCCATTAGTAATTAATAAAGAATTATCAAATAATTATCCAGGAATTAGGCTACTTATAATCTGAAACAGTCTTCTAAAGTGAAAATATAAGGAACTTATTAGTAATTAATAAATAACTTTTAAATAGTTCTTCAGGAATTACTTAGAACCTGGAACAGTATTCTAAAGTGACAACACAGGGAACCCATTAGTAATTAATAAATAATTATCAAATAATTATCTAGGAATTAGGCTACTTATAACCTGAAACAGTCTTCTAAAGTAAAAATATAAGGAACTTATTAGTAATTAATAAATAATTATTAGATAGTCCTTCAGGAATTACTTATAACCTGAAACAGTATTCTAAAGTGAAACCCATTAGTAATTAATAAATAATTACCACATACTTCTGACTCAAAGGAAGTATGTGGTACTTCCTATAGGTAAATGTCTGAACTTATCTTTCTTATTAGTGCTGAATGACAAACTGACTATGTCTGTTAATTAGTAGTTACTTCATAGTTATTTTTCTTGAACCTTAATTAATAGATAATTAATAGTAGTTCTTCAGGAGGTATGACAGAATTCATTAGCTATTGATTAACTAACTGATACTTAACGCATTTTATAACATTATATTACATACTGATTAGTTAACACATCTTCCTTAGTAGTAAACAGTAGTGACTTAAGTGTTAATAAAGAATTACCTATTAGTTCTTTATTAATTCCTTATTAGTTATGCATTAAGTAAGATACAGTATTCTAAAGTGTTACCATAATGCTTATGTGCCAGCTGATAGCAACATATGTAAGGGATAATGTATTATGCGAAGCGGTTGTTAGCCTGAAAGGGTTGTATTCGCTATAACAACCGCCTCGCTATCTGCTTATTACATGTAAATCAAACAAATAAATAAATAAATCAATCAATAATTTGACACAAAATATTGACTTAAAAACGAGTTTATTGATTTAAAAACGAGTATTGCTTCTGCAAAAGAAAATAGTCTGTTCCGTCTCAAACTGCACCCATGGCAACGGAGTGTTGCAGCAGCACCGCAGTCTGTTAACAAGAAATAACAGACCACATTCTACATTAGAATTCAACCAAGCCACGTAAAAACAAGCAAAACTAACCTAAGAAAACAACAACGCTATAAACATTGCTCTGATGATGATGCCGATGCACGTAAATGCCCGACGACAGCGGAGGGGACCGTCAGTGTGGGAACGACAGCGCTCCATCAGTTCTGGGAGATCCTGGTTCTGAGACACTTCACAGAAACCCTTTTGTTGAAGTATTTTTTTACTTTGTCCACTTACGTCTGTCTTTGTTGACATCCGCCATGTGTGCGGACATGAACTCGTCTTCCGGCGTGTTGCAACCATAAAAGGGCCTAAAACTTAATCGGAATTCATTATTTATTCCGTAAATAACGTTTCCATCAGCTTTTATCGCATTAGCCGTATATCGATCATGAGAAAATCCGATGAGACCGAACGTATTTCATTTGAATCGATATTCATGAAATTTAATCGAATTTTATTTTATATTTCATTCGATATCACTTAATTCGGATAAAAACGTGTCGATGGAAACATGGCTTCTGATTAATGTGGAAAATATACCTTTTATCACGTGTGGCGGTGTCTCGTGTAGTTAGGACATGGTGTCAACCTCACGTGATTTCATGAGCTACAGCCAATCAGAGCAAGGCATTGGTTGAGGTCAGTTTTCAATTTTCAGTTTGTTTTATCGCATGATTTTTCGTGACAAAACGTGGTTTGTAGACAAGATAGAATCGTTGGGTGACAGAGTCGTTGTCAACTTGTGTAGTGAGTTACCTCCTGTTGTGGATCAATCATGTCGTGTGAACAGCTCAACAACTTGAACACTCCTGATTTCACAGAGAGCAAGTCATGTAGTGTGAACCACACAGTTTAGCCCGGCGTAGTGTAAACAAGGCTTCAGTAAATGTTCGAGTTAACATACACTGTTATAGTCAGCTTCAAATGTAAATTCACCCTGTCAATGTCAATACTTGTCAGTCATGAAAAACATAGCGTTACATTTTAAACGAGAAGGGCTGAATATATGCATTAATACTAATGCTAACACCACTGCTAAATCTCTGCTAATAGCAGCAATTACACATTGCAATTTGAGACTTGAGTAATATCACTCGCTAATGGTCTGTGATGAATATTTATATGAATATTAGAGGGTCCTGCGGTAGGAAGGATGAAGCGGAGCTTGTATATTTCACATGTAATGACACTCTCAGAGAGAAAGCTGTCTTGGAACGAACTGCGTAACTTAATAGGCTAATTCCCCTTTTTAAAAGGAAAACTGCGAGATGCTAATTCCAAGCATCGGACATGATGAAGCATTTAGAGATGCGGAGATTTGGGGTGAAATGCACTGGGCCCATTTAGACCATTGAGATTGTTGGACATTATCTGATTTGGTTGTTTAATTATGTCATGAGCCATTGTGTCGAGGTTACATCAGTCACGTGTAAATGTGTGTCTTAGCATCTTGAGAGGGAGCGATGTAGCGTTCAAACAAACAACATCAATGGGTCTAATGCTCTGTGCTCATTTACTGGTTCTTTGGGCTATATTTTTGACCTACTGAATATAAAGCACCCAGGAAAGCATATTTCAGTTCAATTATGGAAAGCAGAGAGAGAGAGAGAGAGAGAGATGGAGTGGCTCATTTGGAATCCTGCAGGGAACCAGTTGCCACGGTAACAGGGAAGGTAGCCAGCTCCGTTGGGAGATGTTGCCACAGCAACCAGCCTCAGTGGCCAAGTGATGCTGCCGAAAGAGAGCGCGAGGTAAAGAATGGGGGAAGGAGTGGCAAAAAAATACACGCAGAAGTGTTTGATGTGAGTAAGAGAGATGGGGGAAGGGTGGCATGGTGACGAGATAACATGGAAGAGCAGATAAAAGCTGTAAATCTGTTATTGCGCGTGCCGAGATTCGAGGGAGGCTTAATTGAACCTCGCAGAAATTTCCACAACAAAGTGAAGGTAAACGGTGACAACGAGGAAGGGAAACCCTGTGCTTCTCTCCTCTGGGAGAGCGAAATCATGCTAGCCTCAGATTTCCACAAGTTCTTCATAACCACAACAGCTCAAAGCTCACAGACATCAGAGCTCAACGCTGGTGAGAGTTCATATTTCTACGGTTTGGCTTTAAATCCATTTACTCTGGGTTTGTGAATCAAAGCATCCATATGTATTACTATGTAATATGAAGTATAAGGCAAGTGTCATAATGAAAATAGGGGAACGTGATCATCAATAAGTCATGACCACTTACATTACTTCGACTCATCAAATTAATTTGAGGCATTTTAAACTTTTATCTTTTAAGTTATACGAGACTCAGCTATTTTTTAGGTCAGTTTAATGTAATTAAAGTTGAAATGACATTTAAAACCTAGTTAAAAACCTTAAGGTAGCTTCTTTTTTTCAGTGAATGAAAAATGTCTTTAATAATTCTTTCTAAAGACAGCAGGAGATTAGATGGAGAACAAAATGTCTATTTTTCTCATCTTTCTTAGATTTATGGTGACAGCAAGTTTTCCAAGTAGGACACCATCCTGTTAGCAATGCAAGGACAAAAACATTCCAGTCCACTAATCAGAAATGAGCTTATATTCACTTATGTTCAATTTGGTTACATTACATATTGCTTTTGGTATCAGGAATTACCAATTAACTTTTACAGAATGTTTAATATAGGTTAATACTACTGTAAAAAAATAATCGTGATTTTAACAGTAAAATACTGTAAAAATGCTACAGTGCAAAACTGTTAATTGGTTTACAGAAAGTTTCCGTACTATACATGGTAAATAACTGTGATATAATTTTACAGTAAAATACTGTTAAATGTACAGTTTTTGAAAGTGAAAAAGAACAAATCATTGTATAATTTACAGTGAAAAACCGTAAATTGACATTCCCTCAATTCCCTGTGTGACACGGTTCCTCATAGTTTTATTGTTTATTTTTTTCTAATCAGTTATGTAACTCTCATCACTGCTATGACTGACTGTTGGTTGTCAGTGTATTACAATGGTTTAAAACAGATATCAATACATCAATAAGTTGATAAATTCACATTTTACCAGAAAATAAAATATAGTTTATTACTAAATTTTAAGTTAAGATTGTAAAACCATTAACATTCCTACTGTATGTTTAACAGTAAAGTACTGGCAACCACAGCTGCCGTTTTTTTTTGTTTTTGTTTTTTTTTTTGCGTAAAATTTACTCTTTATTTTTTACAGTGTACATTTTACATGCACAAAAATTGGGGTCCGAAAGACTTGTTTTAATTTTTTTTAAAAAGTCTCATCAAGGCAGTAATTATTTGAATAAAAATTGTACAAACAGTAGTATTCCAAAATATTATTTTAATTACAAAACGGTTTAGTATATATAATATATTATATTATTATATAACATATTATTATTAGATTATTTTAAGATGGAATTTATTCATGTGATGACAAAGCTGAATTTAGTATCATTATCTTCAGTGTTCACATGATTTCCTTCAGAAATCATAATAATATGATGAAGAAACATTGTTGAAAACAGTTGCTTATTTTATTTTATTTGTTTGTGGAAACTAATACGATTTTCAGGATTTTATGATGAATTGGATTTTTTAAATATAAATCTTTTAACATCTTCATAAATGTATTTACTGTCACTTTTCATCAATTTAACATGTCCTCGCTGTATTTAAAAATATATATATATATCTCTTTTGATCAGTACTGTATATCAATTAGCATTTTAACATTTTGGACAAATTAGAATTGTTTACTGTATTATAAATAAATATGTGTTAACAAATAATAGCATTTGTATGAATTAAAATTTTAAAATGCTGTAAAACAATTTGTTTATTTTATAACACAATGCATCAACTAACGTTAACAAATCTGTGTTCTCACTGTATGTCAACAGTTTCCTGGTTAGGCTCTATTTTACTCAGGGCTGTTTCGTAATCTTTTGCCCATAGCTATTTTTGAAGCTCTAACCTGAAATCATTCAGTCACTGAAACGCATAGCCATCCACACACACTGCAGTGGCTTTATACCTGCTGTAGTTGGTCACCATCTGATCTATAACACACACAGACAGCAACATGCCGCATACAAACTGAACAGATGTGCCAAGTGAGGAGACAATAGCAGAGAAGAAAAGAAAGCGTAATGACAATGAACATCATATGCAAATGTGCTTTTAAGAGAGAGCAGAAGATCTCAAGATCTCAAACCCTGTCGGTGACTCCTATATTAGCTGAATAAACATTATTAGAGGCAGAAAGACCAGTGGGGACCATTTCAAATGTAGCAGGACGGCATTCATTTTACACACGGGTAGTTGCTACACCAAAACAGCCTTGAGAAAAAAAGCCTGAATCATGTGGATCACACATTGTCCTTGTGTAGAAATATGAAACAGAACAGACATGCATGTTTTTCTTGTTTGCGTGTGGTACGGAAACAAGTTTTTTAGGAATGCCTAAAGAGCAATTCCATAAACAAATTAACTTTACTTCCACATTTCCTACAATCCATGTGTGTGTGTGTTTTCTCCACATTTTGCCCTGGTAAGGTCAGTCCAACAGAATTGATAAGTTCAGTTAAGAACGTCTTACTTTGAGATTTTTCTAATAGCCGTCTTTAATCAAAAGAGGTCTCAACAACGTTTTAAACGTTTCTCATCAAATTTGTCTAAGACGGAAATCTGAGCCTATAGAGTGCCGATGTGATGACGTCACTTTCTAGGACAACTCGGAAGCTAGCGGCGCATGGGTTCCACCAATCGAAAAGCTATGCATTTTCCCCATAGACTTTTGGAAAATCGCAAAAAATAAGATCTGTATTTAACAAAGAGTTGTGACCATTACAAATTTTGTTGGTAACACTTTACAATACGGGTGCACTAATAAGCATTAATTCATGCTTAACTAATGCACAGATAATACTGAATTAATGTGTAACTAATGGTTATCTAAGCTATTCATTAATGATTACCACATTAGGAACTAATTAAGAGTCTGTAAGGTTAATGTATTAGTTCATACATGAATTGTTATTAATTAAATATGTAATTGAGGATTAATTCCAGAATAACTCATTTTTTTTAACTATTAGTCTTATTTAATATGTTAATTACCAGAATGAGCCAAAGGCTTGTTTTCCAACTTCCAGATAATATGACAGGTACACTAATATGCATTAATACATGATTAATTACTTCATTGGTAGTGCAAATTCATGTGCAAATTACTACAATTACTAAATGACTAGTTAATAATGATGTGCCTCAACAAGTAAAGTCATAACATAATGATACCTTTGCAAATCATAATGATTAATTAAAGCAGACAACTGGAAGTTGAAGTGTATAGCTTTGATTAATTGTGGTAATTAACACATTAATTTACACTATTAGTTAATAAAATATGTTATTAAGGAATTAATACACAATGACACATTGAATTAATAGCAATTCATGTATTACTTAATCTATTAATCATATTTAATCTTTATTAGTTGCTGATGCAGTTATCATTAATTAATGGTTTAGTCCTTCATTAGTTATACATTAACTCATGATTATCAGTGCATTAGTTAAGCATGAATTATTGCATATTAGTGCACCCGTATTGTAAAGTGTTACCATTTTGTCTATCAAGATAATCTTTACAAGTTAATTCAAAATGTATACATTTTGAAGCCTATATAAAGATAAAAAAACACAAGCAGACACAATAAAGTTTAAAAGAAAAAAAACACAAGCAGGTTATAAATGTGTGTTTTATGTCATAGATCAAAACGTGAAAATATTTAGAGGCTTTGTTCACCACACACCTTATTTCAGGTGATTTAGCAAAAACCCATTCAAAAATCCCATAGACTTTAAAGCGAGGGAACCGGTAGTGCTAAAATGCTAACTCACTTCCGCGTTTTGGCCAAACAGAGTGACATCGTAACTTCGGCACTCTATATTCACATTCATTTTATAACTCTATTCTCTTACTGGATGTTAGGAATTGTCTTAGTGATATCCATCCATCCATACATCCATCCATCTATCCATCCACATCTATCCATCCACACCAATGGAAAGCTTGGGAGTCCTGAATTTAGAGTCAGTGAGAAACATGGCAGGAAACTACAATACAGATATTTTTTTTGTTATTTATCATTCAATATGTAATGATACATTTTACATTGGTTTCATAAATTAGACTTTAAAAAAAACTTTGTCCTTCGCTATCTAGAAGTAGAGTTTAAAAAGCTGTGTTTTTTAATTGAGAGAAGGTACACCGCCATCTTGTTGTGACAAAAGAGACCTGAACACACCAAAATGTTGTGTTACCAAGTGAAGTAACTCAAACCGAAGAAAGCAGGATAGGGTTTATGGAGGTAAATGTCGGATTTTTCTGATGATTTCCATGCTTAGGAGGATTGAATAAATATTCAGAGGGATAAGAGCTCAGGATATTCCCTCAGCGCCGATGAAAGTAATTCACTTGATGACTGTTATTTGGTCTTTCATTTAACGAGCTGAATTTGATAAATCGGTCTTTAAACATAAACATTAGCCTTGATATGCACACATGCCTCGAAAGAAATGAAAAAATATCATCTTTATCCTTTCCAAATCCAATTCTCATGCCATTCCCTGATCTGCAATAACCCCTGAAGAAAAGCAAGGGATTCCAAAGCAGGATTAGTGATTTCACAGTGGTTAGAACGTCACGTCTTGCTGGCAAGCTTTCAGATGGCAGAGACACTGATTTGCTCTGGCATAAGATACCGGGCGAATGAAATGCAATGTAAGGAATACTTTTAAATATACTGTATGTGCAGCTGATAACCAGTGCCATGGACACAACATGTCGTTATTCATTCTTTACGTGCAAGGGCCGATATGCTGATTGCCAAGAAAACGAGCCTAGTAAAAGAAAGCTGCTCGCTGATGTCGAGGGTAGTGGTGATTCTGTAAATCCTTTGCATCATTGTCTGGGGAGATTATAAAATAGATTGGGCTGGAAGACACAAGACTTACATAAACGCAACATGTTAAATTCATGCAGCAGAATTTATTCATCCTCATCTGTTCTGCATCATCTGAGGCCGCTCCAAAATATGACTATTTATCTCAGTCAGCAAGCGTAAGCATTAAACAACAATTTTCAGTGCTGATCATACTAAATTTAGCAGATATTGCAAGTTCTTTCTTTCTTTCTTTCTTTCTTTCTTTCTTTCTTTACCCTAAAGGGATACTCCACCGTTTTTTTTTTCATATTAAACTATGTTATTTCCTTAACAAAGACAAGTTAATACACACCTCTCTTGTCTCAGTGCGTGCGCTCAATCGCTCTGGCGCGCGAGACACTTTGATCGCACTTAACTAGCCCAGTTCGACCCAACACCTCCACGTTTTCCCTATTTACAATTACTGGAGAGTGACGAGGAGAAAGCATTGCTTCGAAAATTCTAAGCATTCCAAAGAAAAACTCCTGGGACTATTTGTAAATAAAGTTCGATTTTTCATTGTTCTTTACACATTTTATTTCACAATTACACATGTCTGTCAAGCAAAGGCTTTGACAAATATATTTTTTGTTCAAAAACTGTTCACTATTGTTGTGTGATGTGTGATTTTGAGAAATAAATGACAAAAATTTAATTTTCGTTTTTGAAAATCTCTAGTTTATTGTACATTTTTCACTTATACTTCCTTTATAAACACATTCCATGCATGCTTATGTTAGCTTATGGTCTTCTGAATCCATAGATACCAAACACATAGTGTCCCATCCATCTCCATTACATATAGTTTATAAGCCCAAATGTAAAAATAGAGAAAACAGACCAAAAAGGGCTTAGTCCCCAGAGGGTTAAGGAAATTACATAGTTTAATATGAAAAAACAGTGGAGTATCCCTTTAAGTGACCTTAAGCTGGACAAAATGGCCAAGAATTGTGTTTTATCAGCTCATTTTAAATGACTAAATAAGCAGATTTTTTTTTAATATAGCTCAATAGCTGGTTTGTTATCTTGGGCAGAGTTAGGGAAATTTACTTTTAAAAGCAATATGTTGCAATATTATGCGTTTCAATATAAATGATTTACTCCCTGTAAAAGTAACTAAATGCATGCTCAATTTTTTTTTCTCCAGTTTCTTTCAACACGCGGGGACAGAACCCAGCTGACATTCGACTGATATTAAACGTTTAAATGTTGTTGAAATAATGTCTGTTTATGAAAAAAAAACATGATTCAATGTCAAAACAATGTTGAACACCAAATAGTTGAAGTGGTGTTGTTAACTCACAATGGATTCAACATAGAAATGTAATTGTGAGTAGTACGACAAATCAACATTAGCCTATTTGTAGGCTACAACCTCAAAATTCAACCGTTATCCAACACTGGCACCTGCGTTGATTCAACAGTGACTCGATGTTAAAATGCCAGCTGTCAGTCAATGAGAAAACAAAGTAGCTTGCATTACTTATTTGAATAATTTGAGGTTTTTTTGTGTAAATTTAAAAGTAATACTTTACTCGTTACTTGAAAAGTAATCTGATTACATTAGTAATGCATTGCGTTACTCCAACACATTATATAAACTTTCACTCACGTTTACTTCAGGAAATGTATTGATACAATAGAGGACATGAAATGTTGCAATCTGAATTTAAACATACATCGGCTCCAAAATATAAAATATCCCTCTTTCTAAACACTAAGTAATCTCAAGCTGTACATTTCTGATTATGTGTATTACACAGTCTGAATGATGTGTGGTTGGGGGAAATTTCTGTGGTTTAAATATTGGTCCTCGCTGTGAAATTAGTTATTCACTTAATGAAATGGTAATTAGTTAAAGAGTGACATGCTGTTTGTCAATCAATTTGAGAAAGATGTGAGAAATAGATAGTGAAAACGTGTGTGTGTGTGTGTGTGTGTGGCCTGGTAAAACCTACATTATGGGGACAAAATGTTCCTACAAAGATTGGTCCTCATGAGGAAAACAGCCAATAAATCATACAAAGTGATGTTTTTTTTAATGTAAAAAAAAAACAGTATGAGAATCAAATAAAACATAAAAACCCTACTTGTAAAGGTCTAAGTTCTACTTTTTCTAAGTTTTTATGTTGTTTCAGAAAGTTCTTAAGATTTAACACAGTTCCCACCAGAATCTTGCCAGACTTCGCTGCAATTGTCATACGAGTGTCTCTTGATTAGTACTTTCAGTACTTTTTTTTTGGACCACTACCAGGACATCGTGTGTCCCTTGGAAAGACCCCAGAAACAGGCCGAGTGTCTCATCGAGAAGGCCTGGAACTATGAACCGTTCCCAATCTGAATAGAAGTAATTGAATTTAGAAAATGAAACAGCCTCTTTGTCTGTTAAAAAAAAGATTGCTTGATGTCGTCCTTGATGTTCTCGCAATTAAGCTATAAAAAGGAATCAGCCCACTTTTGAGAGGAATGGACAAAAAGCTTTAATGACGGCGGGAACAGAACGGCGGGTGACAGACACAAAGAAAAAATAGAGTTTGACAGGAGATTGTTGAAAGTGGATTGTTCAGTCATAAATCACTCTCTGAGTCAGGCACATTTATCAGGCAATAGCTCAATGCAGAAAAACAACATTTTGCCTGCTGTTCCTGAAGACTGTTTGTATATCATAAGCATGCTCAGTTATTTAAGGTCTGGTGAGTGTGTTTGTGTGGTTTGACAGTGACTCACCTCTCGCTGCTGGTGCCCATCTGGACTTATGTGGGTAGAAACCTCTCAAACCAGGGCTATTCTCGCAGTTTAGCTCACAGGCTACGTAGGAGATCTCTGGCTACGCATTTATGGCTTCTTCTTCACAGAAGTGTGGTATTAAAACTTTGACACAGGACATGGACATCACAACTTCACGGCCCACAAATACACAGTAATTCAATGAGTAAACTTTACAGTCATGACTAATCCATCTGCTGTGTGTGTGTCATTGTACATTTTGGTACTCACTCATTTTCTCACTTTCATGGTCAAAAAAAAGTTCAATTGCATTGAACTTGTGAACTGAAAAACTCACAATATCATAATGGTTAGTTTTACAAAAGTATTTTAAAGTAGTTCTAGTACTGAATGTCAGGTTTTTCTGTTGGTTTGAGGCCATAAAGACCTATTTAAGAATTATTAAATCTGTTTTTCTATCTGCAGAACACAAAAGAAGATTTAAAAAACAAAAATTCTCTGAGTTTTATTCAATGAGTCACTCGGCTCATAAAGAGTTGCAAACATTCTTCTGTTGAAAAAGAAAAACAGCCTTCAAAATATCTTCTTCTTTTCTTTTTGTGTTCTGCAGAAGATACTGGTTTTGCAATTTTAATTTTTTCAAGGTTTGTTTATGCTTTAACTAATGTTATTCAATATGAAAATATCACTCTAGCCAATTCGTTGGCTTAGAAGAGCTAGTTCACCCGAACATGAATATACTTGTCAAAACTTGTTAAAATAAACTGATCTACCCGGTTTACTCTGACTTTTACTCTGACACAAAAGGAAATATTTTTTGGTTCAAAAATGACACACACAAAAAAAAAAAAAAAACAAAAAGAATCTAACCATATTCCAAGTTTGCTGATGCCACTTTTCATGGAAAAGAGAACCAGGGACATTCATTTAAAGCTGCTTTTTTTCTATGAAAACATTAGGACATTAGACATTAGGGTGAGCATATTACCTTTTTTTCCTGAAGAAGAAGACAAGGAATATATTCTGAAGATGTTCTCACCCAGTGTTTCTTCGAAAATACCTTGTTTTGTGTTTCAGTTTGGAGAATAAAGGACATCACAGGTTTGGAACAACATAAAAATTATTAAGTCATAAAATAATTTTCATTTTTTTTAAACTATCCCTTTAAGTTTGTCATTACATATCTATCATTTGACATGTTGTTTAAAAATACCACTTTTACACAACAAAATATCTGTTGTCATTTTAATGTCATTGCAAAAATTGTATGACTTTCTTTCTTCGATGGAACATTTTGAGAATAGCTGGGGTTTTTTGACGATCACTGCTGCCCAGTGTTGTTTTGCACGTTCCTCAATGTTCTTCAAAATATCTTTGTGGAAGAAATAAAGTCAAACTGATTTGAAATGACATGAGGTTGAGTAAATTGTGACATTTTAAGGGGGTTACTATCCCTTTACAATATGAATTAAATAAATGCTTAATAGACATCTAAGTGCGAGCGCACCCTTCTGCTTCCAAATTTGCGAGGGTTTGCCTTCTCTAGTGTGCAAACCCTGTCCCAGAACAAGCCCTGCAGGGGTCACCCATCATCTGCCATCTGCTACTCATCAAGGCAGCTGGAGCTCCAGTTCAACTAATCTGGTCTGATGGGACCGTAAGCGGTGAGCGTCCAGCTGTCCTGTCAGTGCAGACACCACTGCCTTCCAACCCACTGTTCGCCCCAAGGCAAAACAAACAGATATGGAACCTGGTGACCCAACCAACCCAATCTCACAAACGTAACTTTTTTTGTACAAAATTACAATTTTGTAGGAATTCTGCAATATGAGAATTGTGCAAGCGTAAGCTTTTTGTTGAAAAAAGGACAATAAAAAAACAATTTTCACTCAGAAATTGCCTGTAAATTTCACAATTACAAAACACATTTGAATTTAAATGTGCAAACATTGAAACGTAGAAAAACTGAAATAATGTTTTCTTGTACAAAATACTCAACTAATCTTTGTTTTAGTTAATGGTATAGTTCACCCAAAACCTTCGCAACACAAATGTGTCGCGTCGGCCAATAGTGAAGTGCCGTTAGTGACAATAGTGAAGCAATAAAGCGACCTAAAAGTATTCTCGTTGATTCATAAACTTAGGCCGTGCGTCCACCAAAAGCATTTTTCCACAAGCCTGGCGCATGTTTTCAATCGATTTCAGTGGGAGCGCCGCGTTTTTAAACGCCATGAGCTTACCGAAGGCGCTGAGCGTCTTTTTTTCACACTGAAGCGTCTAGAGACGCCAGCGTTTTTACTGGTCGCTGGAGAGTTGAAAAATTTTCAACTTTGAATAAAACGCAGTGCTCATCACTGTCACTTTTACCCAGCCGTCCAATCACATTTGGAGGAGGGGCGTGACTTAATACCACACCTACCAACTGTCACAACATTCAAACTGCTGCGGATATATTGTGTCAGAGCAAACGAAACATCTCAACAGAAAAAAAAGCTATGCTGCCAAAACGCTCTCAAGCGCCCAAAGCACGGCATCTTCAGAAGACCGTCTGAACGTTTTCAGCTGGCTAAAAACACTTTTGGTTAACACGCGTCCTCAAGGTTTAGTCACTGGCTTATTTCAATGATATCTTTACTATCTTCTCTTGGCCTTGAAAGTGGTAGACACATTGCTGTCTATGAATGGGTCAGAAAGCTCTTGGATTTCATCAAAAATATCTTCATTTGTGTTCCGAAGATGAATGAAGGTCTTACGGGTTTGAGGAAGGGTAACCAATTACAGAATTCGGGGGAACCCTTTTAGTTTTTTAGACAACTTTTAAAGGAGAACTCTGGCGCAAAATGAACCTTTGGTCTAATTACACATTGTTACCTAGTCAACCGTTATCTGAGATTTGTTTTCATGATTGCTGAATGTAAATGGTTTTATCTCTAAAAACAGTTTAGCCTATAATGCTAGTATAACGCTAGAGTAATGACAAATAAAAATCACTTGTTATTACCACTAACAAGGCTCAAAATAGCCCCACACTAACACGGTAGCATAAAAAGGGTCCCTACATTCAAACCGAAGCATTGAGAACTTGAGAACAGTGTCCATACGGTTTAAAAGAGTAGATGTTTTATACACACAGTAAACTTCACGGAAAACAGGAGAAGCCATCTTTAAAAAAATACTCTACCAGTCGATCTAGAACGCCGATCAAGGTGCGCTGAACTATGCAGAATCTCATATGGTCGCGTTGTTTCCGAAAGAAAAACAAACACGACCCATTTTCTTCTCTTCAATGTACACGTAGGCTACTGTTACGCGCTCACCTTGTTCACATCTCAACAGCGCACTTGGATCGGCGTCGTAGATCGACTGGTAGAGAACTATGTTTCAAAGATGGCTTCTTCCTGTATTTGGCAAAGTTGACAGTGTGTATAAAACATCTTCTTATTAAACTGTATGGACACTGACAAAGTTCTCAATGCTTCGGTTTGAATGTAGGGACCCTCATTATGCTACCGTGTTACTGTGGGGCTATTTTGAGCCTTGTTAGTGGTAATAACAAGCGATTTATATTTGTCATTACTCTATGCCCTATATACTAGCATTATACTAGCATTATAGGCTAAACTGTTTTTTAGAGATACAACTATTTACATTCAGCAATCATGAAAACAACTCTAGTGACGGTTTGACTGGGTAACGATGTGTAATTAGACCAAAGGTTCATTTTGCGCCGTAACTTCTCCTTTAACCATACGAATGATATATGAATAAGATCATACCAATTCGGCAAAATGTGATCTAGTTACAAATTGCCATGAAATTTGTGTTGACCCACCAGCTAAATGAGCACAAACCAGTTCTGAAAACCGGCAGATCTTTTCAGCAAGGGATATTGAAATGTTTGCCCCCGTGACATCCCATTTCCTGCCATGTTGTCCACCTTCACACCAGCCAAGTGTGAGAATCGAATGGCTCCACAGCTCGTTGCCTTTCGCTAACATTAATTACAGCGTGCAATTAGCATGGGCGCGCAATTAGCATCAGAACCTAACAAGTGGTTATTGCTCCGAACTGAAGCGAGTCTTGGCCGCGCTCTTTCATCAAGTCTTCTTCACATCCAGAGAGCAGGGTGGACCCAGCTGACTCTCTGCTCTCCTAATCATGGGCTGACAGGCCAATGAAGCTGAGCACTGAATAAATTAATCAGCATGATTACAATGATGAATGCACCCAAATCTCTGTAAGGGCTGTTTTACTTTGGGTGGGGGGTGGAGCGGAGAACAGATTGTGGAGAGTTGAGAATCAGCAGAAAGCCAAGAAATATGAATATAGGAGGAGGGCCGAAGAGTTGCAGCCACCCACTATTAGGGCCATCTGTCCTGTAGAAAGACATTTCTGTGTAAGCGCATGGGAGAGAGCTTTGCGCTTGTTTGTTTCTATTTATTCCCCAAAACTGCGGCAGAAGCCCAGTGTGCCGCTGAGCCAAAGGAAGAAGCGTTTCCAGGGACACTTCCTGACATGCTAGAGCTTGTCGTGTAATATTCAGTTATTAGACTTGGCTGAACTTCTGGGACCTGCAGCAGTTAAAGGCTCTGTCACATTTTTCAGTTGAATGATTTGTGTGCTTATATATTAAATGCTATGTTGTGTAGCTATGAACCTTTGTCACCGTATATGCTGTATTTATATTTTTTAATTTCTTAAGGTTTAAGAATTAATCGCAATTTCACAATTAATCTCCAAATTAATGTTGAAACAACATAAAGACAGTATATTTTAAATACTTGTTTAATGGCATATTTGTTTATGAATGAATGCCAGTAACACTGATGCCAATACTACTATCTCGATTTTACATTTATTAGGCTTCAAAAATATAACAACTTAGTAAACTTGAAATAATCATCACATAAACCCATAATATTTACCAGTGCCCTTCCGACCTGTTTACTTCAATTTTATAAAGTTTTTAAGTTTAAGACTGCTCTTTAAGACTTAAGACTGCGACATTTTGGTGTGTTATTGTTCGTTCAAGCACAAAAGCTGTATGTACTATATGTGCACGTGTCTTTTGTTCGTTGTGTGCGTGATCACATAGACAGGACATTCACAGACAGAGTGTTCGTTTTGTCTGGTTTCAAAGCATTTGCATGAATATGAGGCGGATGGGCTATGAAAGCAGAAGACCCCACTGGGCACCACTCATCTCCACTACAAACAGGAAAAAGAGGCTACAATTTGCAAGAGCTCACCAAAATTGGACAGTTGAAGACTGGAAAACTGTTGCCTGGTCTGATGAGTCTCGATTTCTGTTGAGACATTAAGATGGCAGAGTCAGAAATTGGTGTAAACAGAATGAGAACATGGATCCATCATGCCTTGTTACCACTGTGCAGGCTGCTGGTGGTGGTGTAATGGTGTGGGGGATGTTTTCTTGCCACACTTTAGGCCCCTTAGTGCCATTTGGGCATCGTTTCAATGCCATGGCCTACCTGAGCATTGTTTCTGACCATGTCCATCCCTTATGGACACCATGTACTGCTGCATGCATCATTGAGCAAGAAGCAGCATGTAGTCGACAAAACATTGAGGAGGCGTCGGCATCGTTTGATCCAGTTTTAAGAAAAGGTCCGTGAGGATGGGAAAAATTTTACATTTCTGTGCAAACTTTGCCCGCTGATAAAATAATTGCTGTAGTGGTTGTAAATGGGTTGTGGCAATAATTAAAATAAAAATAAAAAATAGCTTGCAGAAACATATGGAAAAAAGAACTACTGTATGAACAAGTTCATATTTTGGAATCCGTGAACTTAGTTCAAAATTGTGAAGCATGAACTATGAATGGAACTAGTTCATTTTAAAATTTGTGTACTGAACTTTGAACTAGTTCATGTAAAAAAAGTGAACGTTTCCAACACTGCCTATCAGATACGGGCCAACATTTCTAAAGAATGCTTTCAGCACCTTGTTGAATCAATGGCATGTAGACTTAAGGCAGTTCTGAAGGCGAAACGGGGTCAAACACAGTATTAGTATAGTGTTCCTAATAATCCTTTAGGTGAGTGTATATATATATATATATATATATATATATATATATATATATATATATATATATATATATATATACACACACTCACCGGCACTGTAGGTACACCTGTCCGCCTTTGCTCGTAACACTTAATTTCTAAGCAGCCAATCACATGGCGGCAACTCAGTGCATTTAGGCATGTAGACATGGTCAAGACAATCTCCTGCAGTTCAAACCGAGCATCAGTATGGGGAAGAAAGGTGATTTGAGTGACTTTGAACGTGGCATGATTGTTGGTGCCAGAAGGGCTGGTCTGAGTATTTCAGAAACTGCTAATCTACTGGGATTTTCACGCACAACCATCTCTAGGGTTTACAGAGAATGGTCCGAAAAAGAAAAAACATCCAGTGAGCGGCAGTTCTGTGGGCGGAAATGCCTTGTTGATGCCAGAGGTCAGAGGAGAATGGCCAGACTGGTTCGAGCTGATAGAAGGGCAACAGTGACTCAAATAACCACCCGTTACAACCAAGGTGGGCAGAAGAGCATCTCTGAACGCACAGTACGTCGAACTTTGAGGCAGATGGGCTACAGCAGCAGAAGACCACACCGGGTGCCACTCCTTTCAGCTAAGAACAGGAAACTGAGGCTACAATTTGCACAAGCTCATCGAAATTGGACAATAGAAGATTGGAAAAACGTTGCCTGGTCTGATGAGTCTCGATTTCTGCTGCGACATTCGGATGGTAGGGTCAGAATTTGGCGTCTACAACATGAAAGCATGGATCCATCCTGCCTTGTATCAACGGTTCAGGCTGGTGGTGGTGGTGTCATGGTGTGGGGAATATTTTCTTGGCACTCTTTGGGCCCCTTGGTACCAATTGAGCATCGTTGCAACGCCACAGCCTACCTGAGTATTGTTGCTGACCATGTCCATCCCTTTATGACCACAATGTACCCAACTTCTGATGGCTACTTTCAGCAGGATAATGCGCCATGTCATAAAGCTGGAATCATCTCAGACTGGTTTCTTGAACATGACAATGAGTTCGCTGTACTCAAATGGCCTCCACAGTCACCAGATCTCAATCCAATAGAGCATCTTTGGGATGTGGTGGAACGGGAGATCGCATCATGGATGTGCAGCCGACAAATCTGCGGCAACTGTGTGATGCCATCATGTCAATATGGACCAAACTCCCTGAGGAATGCTTCCAGCACCTTGTTGAATCTATGCCACGAAGAATTGAGGCAGTTCTGAAGGCAAAAGGGGTGCAACCCGTTACTAGCATGGGGTACCTAATAAAGTGGCCGGTGAGTGTATATATATATATGTATGTATGTAGTGTTCCCACTGTTAAACATTTAAAATATATTTATATTGATCTTAATTTATGCATGTATTTTGCCATAAAAATAAATTATTTATTTTAAATATAATAAAAAAATTAAATATGTATTTTGCAAGTTGTGATCAATACGATACACTGAACAGACTTCAATTTAATTCCCCAGAACCTAATTTTCATTATAGCATCAATTCAATATGAAGTATATCTTGACTAAGATACATCAATACACCTAAGCTGATGAATACTGAGGTTTCATTCTACATTGGAAGTGTGAAGGAGCCGTGATTCAGGAGTGTGAGAACAGAAAACCAGCGGCCCACTTACTGACAGTTCAGTTGCATGTCTAAAATGACGTATGGTGTATGGACTAATCCTATCACCCATGGGTACAAATGGAGATGACTGCATCTCTAATGAAAGAGGATCCACACACACTGTCACACACACAATCCATACATTGTATTTACTGCAGGGTGGTCTGATGGATTAAAATGAGGTTGACTTGTTAAAAGGTGACACATGATGAACTGGCGTCCTTACCCAGCAGCTCTGCACGATTGCATCATCGCCAGGCATGATGTCACCCTGCATCTACGACCAGAAACAGCGAGCGGTGTAGAATATTTAATCAGAAAGCAGGACACTGTTATTGAATGAATCGTATTTTCATATGTTGCAGCAAACAGCTGAGCACAATCTCAAGGGACGGTAGATTGAATATTGGGTGGTTTTGTGTTTGATTTAGTCTGGTGGTCAATATATTTTCTTAATACATGTTCCTTGTGTTTTGCTCTGTGATTTATTGATGAATTGAATGAATGCTATTCCAAAGAAAAGTTGGTAATCTTAATTGAAATATAGTAACATTCCTATTTTTGTCATTGGACGTCCTGTTTGCCCTGTTGTATCTGATTATGAAAAAAAAAATGGGTTGCAAATGCTGTTTTATGTTGTTTACTGCACTATTTGATGTAAGTAAGGTTTAAAAAAAGGTTGTGCATTAGAAAAGAAAAAAAAGACTTAAATTAAGGAATGTAATTTTCAATAGTTGCATGTTTGCTTGGTTTTAAAACTTAGAGAGTCATAATATATGCTACCGATTCAAGAGTTCAGTAAGATTTTTTTTATTTTTTTAAGGACTGGCTCCTTTAAGGCTTGCCAGTAAATGGCCACTGTTATGACTGACGAACATTGCATAGGACACAGTATTAACGCGCTGCACGATATTGCATGTGAGCAAGTGTTTGGAAAATAATTATCCAGTATAAAACCAGCATTTACAGACAAAGCAACATGAAATCATTTTGAGAGGCAGCTGCTGTCAGATCCAGCATCTGTCAAATTTATTAATCCAGTTGCTGTCAGATATATGGAACAAACATAATCCTCAGACGGGATACCATGACGACATTAAAAATAAGTCTCTATAGAAATTAGCAAATGAGCCATTTAAACAGGATGTGTCAAACCCCAAATTCCTTTAGACTTCCATTTATTCTTCCATTTGTCCTGTTGTCAGCAGATTCAAGCGAATAAAGCGAATCCGCACTGTATCCAGTGTAGACAGCATCAGTGATTATAATGGGTTCCACTTGCATTTTCAGAACAAGCCATTTTTGGAGCTTGATTCAATAAATTGAGAATGTTTTAATGCTATAAAGACCTCTTATATGCAAAAGACCAAAGCAAATTTGGGTTCTCATGTCATGACTCATTTCCAAATCCAAATTTTCCAGTCTTCATTTTCACGATCCTTAACAAATCATTCTAATTTGCTGATTTGATGCTCACTTATTATTATCAGTTTTGAAACTAGTTTAGCTTTATATTTTTATGAAAACTGTTTTTTTTAATACTTTGAGTAGAAAGTAAAAAAACAGCATTCATTTGAAATTGTAAATATTTTGTCAAATCTGTTAAAGGTGCCATCTGTAGTAATTGAGGTAAAAATATACAGAAAATGAGCTACACGCATCAAATGAATGAGAAGAAATAAGTGCAATAATGTCATTAAAAAACTAAAAAGTTATATTGCTGCCGAGATATAAACCTAAATTAGCATGCTAAATTACTAGCCCCGGCCCGTCAGGTGTCATAATACCAGTTTTCGGCCATGGGAGGCGGTATGCGGGCGGGCAACATAAACACCAGCCGCACACTGCAATAGACGAGTAAGTGGCGCGTTTTATGTGTGTGTTACTTTGAACCTGAAGTCAGTCGATATGGAAATACAGCCGATTACTACATTTCAGTTCAGGGAAGAGTTCAAAAAATGATTGGTCGACATGCATGAGGAATACATTTTGGTAAGTTGTAGCATACTGTATCTTTCAACAGTGTTCATGTTCTTTTTCCATTAGCTTGTAGAGATGAGTCGGTTCACGTGCGCTAGGGATTTGTGGTGTAACATGTACAAGCGCCAAAATGGTATTTATTGTTTGAATTGCGTAATAAAATTGACAGAATCTGAGAGCTTAACTGGCAACCTGATTGCTAAGTGTCAATTGCGTGTCTCACGGTGGATTCATGAGAGTTGGCAGCTCTGAATGGCGTTAGCTTGATCAACATCAGCGAATGCTGTCTGTCAAATTAATTCAAACTAACAATAAAAGTGTAATATGAACAAAACAAATACCGTAAACTTAAAATAATTGCCCAGGGTTTTATTTTCCCATATCGTCGAAATGCACCAGCTTGTTTTTGAGACAGCGTTTATGAGACGGTCTTCATCATTTAGTGTTGATGTTGTTCATTGAGTCTCTGATCTCTAAAAATATCCAAATGCTCCACGTGAAACTGCGGTCTTCCAACCTTTTACTATCAAAATGATTTGAATAATATGCGTGAGAAAAAGAGCAAAACAGCTCTCGCTTGTGTTGTTTGAAGACGTGATAGTGCGTGCGGCCGCGGCACAACTCACTTTCTGGAGGTATACTGCCCCCATCTGTTATGGAATATGGATTATTTTTTTATTTAGAATTCCAGAGGGCCCCTTTAACTGTCACTTTTGATAAATTAAAAAAAAAAAATCAAAACGATATCTTTCAATGTCTAACTAGTTTGTTCATACCCTTCATACTAGTATGTGTGTGTGTGTGTGTGTGTGTGTGTGGTTTGTTTAGGTTAAAAGTAATTGGTTTAAAGTCTTGAGCCAAATCCCATTTCAGTGCATCTATGTGGGTGTTTGTCTGTGCTCCCCTTCCCTATTCCATTTGTTGAGTCCCAGTTCTGACTATCCTATTAAGGAGTTTCACTCGGCTAAAGCGGACACTTGCTCTCTGCATGAATGAGCTGTGGGGAAACATACAGCTTGCTGAACTTCACTTTGACGTGAAGGAAAATTGAATCACGACATAAACCCTCCAAAAACAAGTGCATGCTCTGTTTTGAACGGCTTGTGTGTGCATGGCCTTTTGCATGATACAATCTTGAGTTTCCATTGTACAGACGGAGAGGGAGTAGCAGTGAATTGGAGCCGGTGTTATTTGTGAATGTAGTCACGGCCGTTTAACAGGGTTTAATCGACGGTTGCTGAATGTTAGATTTCAAGAGCACACAGGAAACAAATGGAGCTCTTCAATAGCATTACAATGTAGCTTGTGACTTGCATTATGAGTCAAATATAATTTTCTGTTTTTAAAGGTAATGGATAATAAAGCTTTTGAACTGAATTAAACTGAACCTAACGGAATGGATCAGAATGTAATCTAATTACATTTGCGAGATGGCGTGACATGATTAAAATGGAACAATGACTACATCTGCATTGATGGGATTTGCTTTTTAGCAAGACGTAGTCTGAAATGCCTCAGTTTCTATTAAAGGAGGCATATGAATGCTATATTATCGTACAGCAAAATGTTTTCTTTTACTCTGAAAGCATTTCAGTACCTTTTTTGATGTTTTCTTTTTTTCATTATCATCTTTTGCTAATTCCACTGTGTGCCTCATAGCAAAAATTAGACTCGATTCCATATCCCTGCTTCCTTTTTGTATCTAATAATGTCGTGTTGTTGGTTCTATCTGCAGGGAGTTCGCTATTAGATGTTGTTTACATGCATCATTCGCTTTGCTGCAGTTAAATCTCCTCAAGCAGAGAACTTAAAGACAGAGTTCACCCGATAAACTGTAATTATTTACTCAGCCTGGTATTTTGCCAAACCCATATCTTTATGATGTTCTTTCTTTCTACACAATGGAACACGAAAGATGTTGTTTAAGAATCTGCCAGTCACTTTTGTCAGTATAATGAAAGTGAACGAGCTATGGGCTGTAAAGTTTCAAAGTGGAAAAAAAAAAGATCAGACAGACAGACAGATAGATAACATCCCCTACACCATTACACCACCACCACCAGCCTGCACAGTGGTAACAAGGCATTATGGATCCATTTTCTTATTCTGTTTACGCCAAATTCTTACTCTACTATCTGAATGTTTGTTTTTTTGTTTGTTTCTGTCAAATTTCTGTTCATGAATGCTTAAAAAGTGCGAACCGGTAAACTGTTCTGTCAGGATTGAAACGACATGAGAGTGATGACATCTGTTTTCAAAAAGCAAGATAAAAGACTGTCTTAAATTTACTGATATCTTGTAGTGAATAAGAGCATGCATTAATTTGTCATCCACTACACTGACACTTACGGATGGTTCTTTTATTGGAGAGAAAGAGTTGCTGCATTGTGCTTTAGATGAAGAACCATTGTGTAACTCGGCTCAGGTTTTAGCAGACTGCAAGAATTAATAACATGATGCAAATCATGGAGTCATGCGTATTTGCTTTTCTCAGAATGCAATCTGGCCAAAGCCAAAACACTTGGTATAACAAACCTTCTGTGCGTGTGTGTGCATGTTTTAGATAGGACCTCGGGGCTCCTGATGCACTGATATCGATTGAAGGAGCAGGATTGTACAGCAAATTGATCTGGGCCGTGTGTGTTTCTAAATGTGTGTTTGTGCCATGTGTGCACATGGAACTAAGAGCTCGAGAGCATGCAGGCAGGTTATCTTCTCAAATGTCCGGAAGTCTCCCATGTGGCTTTGACCTTCCTCCAGTTAAAAAAATAATCTCATCCCATTATCTGAGCAGTGTTTCAGTAGATAGAGGTGCAGGTCCCGTATCATGCCCTGCTTTATCCTGTTTTAAACCACATCAAAGATCTTAATAAAAGCTTCTCTTTCATGTTAAATTGTGTATGTTTCGGTTCAGTGTAATGTAATCAAATACACCCGCACAGAGTCGACACAGATTTTCAAGTTCTACACATCACTTGCTCAATTTGTTCTGTTTTATTTGTATTTTAGTACTCGTTGAACCCATATTAGAGATGAATTAGTGTTAAATGATAATAAATTTTATGTTTTGCTCAAAACCCAATGTTATGTTGTTTTACTGTCGTAACTGAAGTTTATATATATATATATATATATATATATATTTATTAGGGGTGTAACAATATATTGTGTCACAATATATAACAATACAAAAATGCAACAATGTATTGTGGATAGTGACAATATGTATTGTATTGTTCACCCAAAATAAATTACTACAGAGTTTTTGTGTCACTACTACATTAAACTACCTTAGATAATGTTCAATAATGTATAATAAGTCAATGGGGGGTATATTTGTATTTTAGTTCTTTTTTCCATATGTTGCTGCGAGCTATATATATATATATATATATATATACACACCGGCCACTTTATTAGGTACCCCATGCTAGTAACGGGTTGGACCCCCTTTTGCCTTTAGAACTGCCTCAATTCTTTGTGGCATAGATTCAACAAGGTGCTGGAAGCATTCCTCAGGGAGTTTGGTCCATATTGACATGATGGCATCACACAGTTGCCGCAGATTTGTCGGCTGCACATCCATGATGCGAATCTCCCGTTCCACCACATCCCAAAGATGCTCTATTGGATTGAGATCTGGTGACTGTGGAGGCCATTTGAGTACAGCGAACTCATTGTCATGTTCAAGAAACCAGTCTGAGATGGCGCATTATCCTGCTGAAAGTAGCCATCAGAAGTTGGGTACATTGTGGTCATAAAGGGATGGACATGGTCAGCAACAATATCTCAGGTAGGCTGTTGGCGTTGCAACGATGCTCAATTGGTACCAAGGGGCCCAAAGAGTAGAGGTGGGGAAAAAAATCGATTCTCGATAGTGTAGCGATGCGGACGTGGGACGATCCTGAATCGATTCACAAATATCCCAAAATCGATTTTCCAAAAAAAAAAAAAAAAAAACTATATTATATATATCTTTATAAAAACGTAATATTGACGGAACGCGAAAGACGGAAGTGCAGTGACCGGACCGTCTGACGCGTGCACATAACAGAGACGCCATGGCGCGCAAGGTCCAAACACCCTCCTTGTTAGGTTAAAAGCTGACGTGTGGAAATATTTTGGCTTCTGAAGTTGAAGAGGGAAAGGAACTGGGCAAGAGCCACGCTAGTTGTAAGCTTTGTAGAATAAAACTAACGACGGAAACACGACAAATATGACAAGCCATATGACACGTTTCCAGCCATAAGAGGAAAAACACTCGGCTGTACCGGTCGTTATAATATTAATTTACTACAAGTAAGTTAAAGTTATGCTCCTAGTTCAGGCACACGTTTATTTTCCTGTTGGTTCTTTGGAATGCTAATAAAATATATTGTACGTTAATTCTTTATGGGTCATTACTTTGTACATTTAAAGGAAAGTATTTATAGTCACACACACAAAAGATTCAGATAATCGATTTGTAACATTATAAATGTCTTCACTGTAACTTTTGATCAACTTAATTTAATTTATCCTTGATGAATAAAAGTATAGATTTCTTTTTTCTTTCTCCCAAAAAATGTAAGAAAAATTCTTACCAACTCCAAACATTTGAACTGTATTGTTTAATGTTACAAAAGCTTTCTATTTCAGATAAATGCTGTTCTTTTGAATTTCTGGGTGATTCTCTGAATCTGGATGCCCTTCAAGCCCCCAAACTTGCTTCAAAGATTTTCAATTGAAGGAAATCACAAAATGCATTTTAATGCTGTCAATTAATAGAACCAGGTGCCTTTGCATTATAATGCAACACAATTGTTCAAAAAATTATTTAAAGATAATGGTTTGCCTAAGTAGTAGACAACAAGCATGTTTGCATGTCTTCACTAACCATCATTACATTTTCATTGAATATCAAACAAATAAAAAGTGCAATTAATACCAAAATGATGCTGCTGCTAATATAATCATATGTTGGTCTAGTGTATTTTTGTTTACTGTTGTAAAATGGAAAATCAATAATCGCTAATCGAGAATCGTTAATAATCGAAAATCGACTGTAATCGAATCGGGACTTCAATAATCGTAATCGAATCGAATCGGGAAATCAGACAGATTAACCACCCCTACCAAAGAGTGCCAAGAAATATTCCCCACACCATGACACCACCACCACCAGCCTGAACCGTTGATACAAGGCAGGATGGATCCATGCTTTCATGTTGTACGACGCCAAATTCTGACCCTACCATCCGAATGTCGCAGCAGAAATCGAGACTCATCAGACCAGGCAACGTTTTTCCAATATTTTATTGTCCAATTTCGATGAGCTTGTGCAAATTGTAGCCTCAGTTTCCTGTTCTTAGCTGAAAAGAGTGGCACCCGGTGTGGTCTTCTGCTGCTGTAGCCCATCTGCCTCAAAGTTTGACATCACTGTGCATTCAGAGATGCTCTTCTGCCCACCTTGGTTGTAACGGGTGGTTATTTGAGTCACTGTTGCCCTTCTATCAGCTCCAACCAGTCTGGCCATTCTCCTCTGACCTCTGGCATCAGCAAGGCATTTCCGCCCACAGAACTGCCGCTCACTGGATGTTTTTTTCTTTTTCGGACCATTCTCTGTAAACCCTAGAGATGGTTGTGCGTGGAAATCCCAGTAGATTAGCAGTTTCTGAAATACTCAGACCAGCCCTTCTGGCACCAACAATCATGCCACGTTCAAAGTCACTCAAATCACCTTTCTTCCCCATACTGATGCTCGGTTTGAACTGCAGGAGATTGTCTTGACCATGTCTACATGCCTAAATGCACTGAAGTTGCCGCCATGTTATTGGCTGCTTAGAAATTAAGTGTTAACGAGCAGTTGGACAGGTGTACCTACTAAAAGTGGCCGGTGAGTGTGTGTATGTATGTATGTATATATATATATATAAATTATTGCCACAACCCATATACAACCACTTCAACAATTACTTTATCGGTGGGCAAAGTTTGCACAGAAAAGTAACATTTATCGATTACATGCTACTTCTTGTCTTGATGATGCATTTGGCGGTACATGGTGGCCAAAAAGGGATGGACAAACAATGCTCAGGTAGGCCGTGGCATTTAAACGAATGCCCAATTGGCACTAAGGGGCCTAAAGTGTACCAAGAAAACATCCCCCACATCATTACACCACCACCACCAGCCTGCACAGTGGTAACAAGGCATGATGGATCCATGTTCTCATTCTGTTTACGGCAAATTCTGACTCTACCATCTGAATGTCTCAACAGAAATCGAGACTCATCAGACCAGGCAACATTTTCCAGTCTTCAACTGTCCAATTTTAGTGAGCTCTTGCAAATTGTAGCCTCTTTTTCCTTGCAGTGGAGATGAGTGGTACCCGGTGGGGTCTTCTGCTGTTGTAGCTCATCCGCCTCAAGGTTGTGTGTGTTGTGGCTTCACAAATGCTTTGCTGCATACCTTGGTTGTAGCAAGTGGTTATTTCAGTCAAAGTTGCTTTTCTATCAGCTTGAATCAGTCGGCCCATTCTCCTCTGACCTCTAGCATCAACAAGGCATTTTCGCCCACAGGACTGTCGCATACTGGATATTTTTCCCTTTTCACATCATTCTTTGTAAACCCTAGAAATGGTTGTGCGTGAAAATCCCAGTAACTGAGCAGATTTTGAAATACTCAGACCAGCCCGATTCAGTTTGGAGTTCAGGAGATTGTCTTGAGCAGGACTAAACCCCTAAATGCATTGAAGCAACTGCCATGTGATTGGTTATTAGATAATTGCATTAATGATATATATATATATATATATATATACATACATACATACATACATACATACATACATGCATACATACATGCATACACGCACCATAATCTATGCTTTAAACGTGGTGAAGCTTAAATTATACTGTACATATTCAGTTGAGTTCAACTGGAAATCTGTCTTACTCAAAATAAAAGTGGCGTGAGCAGATGTTGTCTTCAGAACAGTTTCATGAGTAATCGACAGCAGAAAGTCAGCAATGACTAAGCGCAAGGTCATGACACCAGGATTCTCTCTGAGCCTTTGGCACACACACACACAACTGTGCACTGGCACTGCAAACATTGCAGCAGCGGTACGAATCCATTCGTCAAGCCTTTTTTTTCCAGCATTTTTAATCCAACAGTCTCCTAATGGTATTTGCCTCTTATTCTCAGCTCTACACTAATGCTGCTCTCTCTTTCTCTCTCTCTCTCTCTCTCTCTCTCTCTCTCTCTCTCTCTCTCTCTCTCTCTCTCTCGCCTGCGGGCTCTGTATATTTATTGTATATTTACAGCTCAAATTTATATATTTATTTCCTCATAAATTTTAATTAGGACTTCAAACGTTTTTGCATTGGCCAGCAGAGGCAGGGTTTTCCTTTGATCAGTTTCACATTTCGCCCCTCTCTTGCTCTCTTTCTCTCTATTCCCTCCCTGTGGGCATCTCCAATCTAATTGGTTGCCTGAGTGCTGTATGTCTGTCATTCACTCTGTCACTGAAGATTAAAGTACGCCGGGTTTCCAGTCTTTGCCAGGGTTGCTAGACTGGTGCCCTCGCTGGGGATGCCATTGAAATGTAGCGAGCTTTTGGAGTGTAAAAAAAAAACGTGACAAGCTTCTAAAAAGCTTCTTTTATTGCACTGATTGCGTCTTTCCACCTACAAGTAAGTTGTGCAACCTCGCAGCAGCACTCCCCCTCAGAATTCATGCATGGCAGAATCATATTCAGAACTGACGCACACCCGGTCTGGTGTTATAATCACATGTTGCAATGTGTTGTTTGTCATTAGTCATTACGTTCTCTTAAAATCACTTTTGGCCACTGATGAAAATGACTAGTTGTGTGATGAAAAGGACAATCTCCTTGCTTGAATTAGCCTGACATAGACCATGGAACACTAGAATTGAAAATATGCAATTAATTTAGAATTAAAAAACAGGGTGATCAGGGTTTTATAATTATACATGAAATATTGATCTGAGTTGAAATATTTGATTAGCTCTTTAAATGCAAAGCTTAGAGCATTTGTTAGCACGGCAAGTTCAAACTAGACAGACATTTAAGGTATAGTCATAAAGTACAGTCATACCACTTATTACACAGCATTTCACCACATAAATAATTATGGGGATAAGAGATATTGATTTGAGATTAAGATTGAGATTTTTAAATCGTACCTGTTTGTCTTCTAATCCATTAAAGTGTACAAAACAATCAAAACGGCAGTACAAAATAGCAGTATGAAACGAGAGAGAGCGAATACACGATACTGGATGACATAGTTAAAGGGGTCATGAACTGGCTTTTAATTTTTTTTATATTGTTGTCTGAGGTCAATTTATGGTCGCTTGGTGTTTACATTAAAAAAACGGTAACACTTTACAGTAAGGTTCATTAGTTACTACATTAGTTAACATTAACAAAGAATGAACAATACTTTTTCAGCATTTGTTAATCTTTGGTAATATTAATTTCAACATTTAATAATACTTTATTAAAATCTTGTTAACATTAGTAAATGCACTGTGAACTAACATTAACAAACAATGAACAGCTAGATTTGTATTAACTAACGTTAACAAAGAATAACAAATACAGTAACAAACGGTTAGTTCATGTTAATGCTAGGGCTGGGAAAAAAATCGATTTGAAATAAAAATCGAGTTGGCAGGTCAAATCGATTCATATTTTCAAAAAATCGATTTTTTTAGATTTTTTTTCTCCCCTCTTCAGTATAGTGTAACTTACATTTTGCATTCACCAAATCTTCCTTCAGGGTTTCCACAGTTTGGTTACGACAGTCAATACAATGAAACTCTCTCTAAGAGGATGTAGCTAATGATTCAATGTTCCTATTATTATACTTGATCTGTAGATAAACGTCTATGGTTTCGCATAAAACAACTTTGTCTTGCTGGAATATTGCTGTAACTAAATCATGACGTTACTTCTACCGGGTGTCTGTTAGAGCAAAACACTAGTCAGAGCACTATTGTTCTTTACGCGCACAGTAATTGAAATTTAAAACTGTTAAAAGTAAAGGTTCAATGAACGATTGCATAGCTAGATACTGTATATTATACACGAATCAGTATTTAATTTCCTTTGTGCTTTGAACTGTTCAGTGCGCGGACTGCGGAGTCGACGCGCTGGGCTCATGTCTGGGCTGCGTGCTGTGACTCCATGTGGCTTCAAGCGCATCATTCAGCGCTCGGAATGCGCATAAGCGCTTTGTGCTGCGGCCCGCGATGTATTGGAGCCTTTCATATCATTATACTTTTGCGCAATGAAAGATTATTAATAGCCTTTTCTTGTTCTGTCCTATCTATCATATGTTACTGTCTCATTAAACAGCTGTGCTATACATTTAGAACATGTCTCAATTGTATAGTAGACCAGACTATATAATAATTGATCCTTTTGAATTTTGTTATCTTGTTTTTCATGAATGTACAATACAAAGAGCAATGTGTAAAGTTTGACCAGATTTAGTGTTACACTTGTCTCGTATTTTGTTCCCCATTAAATGTTTTTTTTCCCCCTAAATGTTCAGATTTTATTCAATATTGTGCACTTGTGAGTTTTCTAGACTAAATTGTACTGCTGAATTATCCATTAATCTAGTTTATAATAGCATAATAGTTTATATAATAGTTTATAATAGCATTTTTGTCATAGATTATGATCATATTTTTTGGGATTTGTTGTTTTTCTTTATAATGAAGTTGTATTAATTAGATTGTGTTTAACACACAAAAGAGTTATAATAAGTTCAACTCAGAGAGTTATAGAAATTCTACTTGATAAAAAATAAAAAAATAAATTGAATCGAAATCGTAATCGAGTTTTTAATAAAAAATCGCAGATTTTTTTAAGGGAAAAAAAAAAATCGCCCAGCCCTAGTTAATGCATGAACTAATGTTTAATAAATGAACCTTATTGTAAAGTGTTACCATAAAAACATCAAAATGAATAAGTAATAGGCTATTTTCTACCCTAGTTTTGAGCCCAGCTCAAAAACGCTCAGTTTTTATGGGCGCCTCACATTGAAGGCTTGGAAGTAAACGCCCAACCCGATCTATACGACCAAGTCGTCACGAATTTGACGAATGATTAAAAAGTGTCTAGTTCGTAACAATTCATACGACCTCACTCGTACGAATTAGTACGATTTTGCTAAATCGTACATACTTTACGAATCGGCCAATTCGTATGAATTCGTACGAATGACCTACCCCTTACCCCGCCCCTAAACCTAACCATCACGTGGGTTTAGACAAATCGTACAAATTCATCATACGATCATACAAATTAGTACGAATTAAACACTTTTTAATCATTCGTCAAATTCGTAATCGAATTGGGCGTGAGATAGTGTTGAAACGGTGAGTGGATAACAGTTTTGCATATTATAATGAGTTTCACTCTCGATACGGTTTGTCATCACAAGGTAGACCTATGTTATTTAGCTATGTGTGTAATGCGCGAATCAGTGGGCGGGGCTAAACCAGCCGTATTGAAGTAGGCGTTGATCTTCTTTTGCGGGGTGGTGTTTTATCCTCTTTCACGACATAGTTCCCCACTTTGAAAAACGAGTCATTTGTTGAGGCTGGTGTCAATTAAAGCTTTTATTGGACTAACAAGGATGTTTTCAGTTCTGAAACTTACAAGATATTCTTATAATATGATGACCTCTTAGATGTCAAAAGCTCAAGGAAAATTTGATTGGTCAGTTCATCACTCCTTTAAACAACTACACGAAATATTGATTTGACTGATTTGAATTGTAATATTTTTTTTTTAATATTGCTGACTTCAGTAACCCAGATGAGCCTGTTTTATCTATCTATTAACGGGGAATAACATACAAGATTCTGTTAAATTTTTCTTCTGATGATTTTGATATCCAATTGTGGTGGTGTGTCAGGATATGCGAAGCTAGTGCTCTGTCTGACACTTTTTAACAATCTGCCTCTCTCTTCAATTCAGTGTCTGGACCCTGGTATAAATTTGGCAGTAATTTATAGACTTAATCCAGGATAAATCACTCCAGCGCAGGCAAACCCCAGATTAATGATGCTTTTGAAAGGCACAGTAATTCTCTCTTCTGAAAAGCAGCAATATCACTCGTCGCCAGTATTTTGTTGTCTCAAAATCTTTGTTTTTTGTTGTTTATTTTATAATATTTTTATAAAGGATTTAAAAGCATTATTATTTTTATGTTGTTCTTTTTTTCCATACCATTTGTCTCAAGTAACATTTATATGGTCACCATACAGTTCTTCACTTTCTAAATTAAATATGACCTCAGCCATATATCTGATTTGATTTGCTCATTTTTACATTATCTAAGAGGCTTTGGATTACATTGTCTGCAACACACACACACATATATATATATATATATATATATATATATATATATATATATATATATATATATATATATACACACACATCTATATATACACACATCTATATATATATATATATATATATATATATATATATATATATATACACACACACACACACACACACACACACACACACACTACCGGTTAAAAGTTTACGAATCTGTACGATTTTTATGTTTTTAAAAGAAGTTTCTTCTGCTCACCAAGGCTGCAATTTTTTTATAAAAAATACACAAAAAAACACAGTAATATTGTGAAATATTATGACTATTTAAAATGACTTTTTTATGTTAATATATTTTACAATGTAATTTATTCCTCTGAAAAAAACTGAATTTTCAGCATCATTACTTCAGTTTCCAGTGTCACATGATCCTTCACAAATCACTCTAATATGATGATTTTATGCTCCAAAAACATGTATGATTATTATCCATGTTGAAAACAGTTTTTTACATTTTTATTTCAGGATTCTTTGATGAATAGAAAGTTCAAAAGAACAGCTTTTATCTGAAATGGAAAGCTTTTGTTACACTAAACACTACCCTTGAAAAAGTTTGGGGTCATTAAGAATTTGTATTTTATTTTTGGGGAAATAAAAAGGAAACCAATACTTCTATTCATCAAGGATGAGTTACATTGATCAAAAGTTATAGTAAAGACATTTATAATGTTAGAAAAGATTCGAATTAAATAAATGCTGTTCTTTGAGGAATAAATTACATTGTAATATACATTAACTAGTGCTGTCAGTTAAACGCGTTATTAACGGCGTTAACGCAAACCCATTTAACGGCGTTAATTTTTTTATTCGCGCGATCAACGGTCTTTTTGTCCTAGCAAACTTTGTCGTTTCTTCACATACTTTTGCAACAGGACGCGGCATGCGTCCTGATCCATTTCAGCGTCTCGCGCTCGTTATCCACTCAAAGCCGGCTCGCAAGCCAAAACGAGTGTGTGCGGCGTGCCTGTTGTTTTGTTTCCGGTCTAGCTAGATCCGCTTGCGCTTTGGTCGAAGAAGCAACGAAACGTCCTCGCGCGGTGCAAGCCATTGACATGAATGGGTTTCAGATCGCAGCACGAGGACGTTTTGTGCCGCACACACTCGTTTCAGCTTGCGAGCCGGCCAAATAGTAACGTTATGTTTTGAGTGGATGACGAGCGCGAGACGCCGAAATGGATGCCAATGAGATTCTGAATGTAAAGTTTACTTTTAAAAAGTTGCCAAATTGTCCCATTGACAAGACGATAAGCGATCTGTATGTTTTGTCATTATGAACTGAGCTATCATCATCGCAGCACGTCCAGCCTGAAACACCACTTGATGATGGTCCAAGCAAACACACACACACAAACACAGATGATGCTAATTCTCCACCCCTCGCCAATATCAGGACCTCGCTCAGTATTTCTTTCACCCTTTTATTGATGGACTGTTACATTGTGTGAGAGATTGTTTAGGCTATATATGTTAGAGTGAAATTGAACACTATTCCAATGTTATTTTCAATAATAATAATTAAAAAAAAAAACATTTGCACTAAACAAGCCAATCCACTTTTCCATGTTGATAAGAGCATTAAAATGAGAAAAATGTAACAAAAAGAAATCAAAAGACATTAAGAATAGATAAAAATGTGCGATTAATCGCGAGTTAACTATGACATTAATGCGATTAATCGCGATTAAATATTTTAATCGTTTGACAGCACTAACATTAACATAAAAAAGTCATTTTAAAATGGTACAGAAGATTCTTACAGAAGACAAATGGCATTCATGTAATATACAAACACAGAAACAAACACTCGTTTGTTCTCTCGTTGGAGAAGCGATTAGTCTGTAACGCTACTAAGCTTTAAACAGTGAAATGGGTATATAGGTACCGAGATGAAATGAAGCCTCTCCCCTGATTAGACTTTTCTTCTCGCCTGATCCTTTGTTTCCTGCTCTGTGTTGCTGTACCCAAATGACCTAGTGGTCAATGAGCTTGTATTAACATCTGACTCTAGCACCGGGGTTAGTGTTTGCTCTGCATGCGTGACTGTCCCTCGGGGCCCTTCCTCCAGGAGTGCTGAACAGATTTCAGATCAATACCTACATCCTTTGCCAAAGAGAAAGGGAGGATGTGAATGAACTAGAAACTGAGTGATGTGAGAGAGAAGGGGTCGAGAATCCGAATGGATCAGGAACTGAGGGTGTGTTCTCAATGGCACACTCTTACTATTTCACGCAATGTATACACTGTGTTTTTTAATGCTCACAGTTTGCACTATATTAGCCTATAGTAATACATATCCCAAAATGCAATGCAGTTTGTATCCCAAAATGCAATGCACAGTGCACTAAAGCAACAGCAACTTGTGTTGTAGCCCATTCGCCTCAAGTTTGTGCATGTTGTGGCTTCACAAATGCTTTGCTGCATACCTCGGTTGTAACGAGTGGTTATTTTAGTCAAGGTTGTTCTTCTATCACATACTGGATGTAGGGGAGTGGTGATGGTGGATAAGACACATGCTTTTGGTGTGAGAGACCCGGGTTCAAATGCACTCAATTTTCAATAAGACGAATGATCCAGATTTATTTTTATTTTTTTCGTAACTTTATTTTCCATGTGTAATCCAATTTTATTTCCACTGATATTAAACACACAGTTCAAAATTAATGGTTGCATACTATGTACTGTACACTCTAAAAAATGCTGGATTAAAACAACCCATCATTGGGTCAAATACGGAAAAACTCAGCCATTGGTTTAAATGTTTAAATTTAATTTTTTAACCCAACATTTGGGTTCGTCCACATTTACCCAATTTGGGTTTAAAGCAATCTCCGCATTTTTTAGAGTGTACACATAATATTTGTTTATCTATCGATCATTCATATTTTTTAAATATGGTGTTTATTTTATTTATGACTTATATTTATTTATTATATTTTATATATTTATTGATACATTTTATTATTTATAGAGTGTATTTATTTATTTAAATTTGTATACACTAGTTTTCCATTCCTAACACAGCCAGAAGATCATCTAAGAAGTACAGAATAAATACCATAGACACATATTCACAGAGAAATTGGCAGTTTGTGTTGATGAATTATGATGTGCCTCTTCAGCCTTTTTAAAGATAATCATTCTCCCTTTGCTCTTTTTAATTCATTAACACTTTTATTTCCACCCGTATGGCGAGCAGACATATTTGACTAGTGTCCAGAGACCAAAGCTGTTGCGGTGAACATCTGCAGCTCAGTGTCCTGTCATTGCCTGTCCTCCAGTCTGCACGCACAGGTTTGATGGAAGATGGATAAGCTGCATTTAAGGTTATTGAGCCGGTCTGGCTTGCTGGCTCAATTTGAAATTCAAATAATGAGGCTCCATGTTATATTTCCTCCTCGCTGTCAGGACAGTGATAACAACTGTACTCACTCTTCTTCCCAGTCTCCGTGTCTCTCCTTCGTTCCTGTCCTTTCCACTTTCCTATCGTCTCTGAATTTTTGCTAGCCTCAAATATTTCTTATCGCTCTGTGGTTTGCAGAGTAATAACAGGCAGCCAGACTTCACTTGTTTTTATCAGGAATGCAGGCAACGCCGAACAATTTGAGTTCTCTCACTTTCTCAATACAATATATAAAGTGTGCATATCTTCTCTAGAAGATAAAGGTGTTGTACACGTTTCCCCTTGTGTTTGTCTAATTTGCAATGTGTTTGAATAGACTGCCACTTGAATTGACTTCTTGCTTTGGTTAGTTACAAGTTTGTTTGTGCAAGAAAGCCCCTGCAAGAACATAATATATGTGTACAGCAAATGCAATGTTTTACTGTAATGCAGAGTCACTTTGACTTTGAATCAGCATAAAATTCAAAATCTCTCTCTTTTCTTTTTCAGGCTCTGGCCATGACGGAGGTGAATGGACCGGTTAGCGGTCCACGGTGTGGCAGAACCTCAGATTGCCATGTTTTGTGGTCGTCAGCTTCTACACATGAACACTGAGAACGGACAGTGGGAACCAGATCCTCAAGGGCGACAGGGATGCTTCACCCAGCCCAGCAAGATCCTGTCATACTGCCAAGAGGTGTGTTTTGAGCTTTGTTTGCAATATTTTTGTGCTCTGCTCTATTCTGTTTTAGTCTAGTGTTTTCTACTTCACTAGTTTACACCACTATCAAGCCTCAAAATAGCCCCACACTAACACAGTAACATAATGAGGGTCTCTACATGCAAAACGAAACATTGAGAACGTTGTAAGTGTACAGATTGTTTAATAAAGAAGGTACTTTATAAAGACAGTTCACTTCGTGTATACAGACAGGAGCCATCTTAGAAAATAGTCTTGATAAGTCGGTATACACAAAGTGAACTGTCTTTATAAAGTATCTTCTTATTAAACAGTCTGTACATTTACAAAAGTTCTCAATGCTTCGCTTTGCATGTATAGACACTCATTTATGTTACTGTGTTAGTGTGGGGCTATTTTGAGCATTGTTAAGTGGTATGAACTAGCAATTATTTTTACTTAGTAAGTGCCCCCATTACTAGCATTATGCGCTGAAACATTTTTTAGAGATAAAACTCTTTACATTCGATTATCATGAAAACAAATCTCAGAGAACGGCTAACTAGATAACAATGTTTTATTAGACCAAAGGTTCATTTTGCGCTGGAGTTCTCCTTTAATTGTTGCATTCTGTTTCACTTGTTTTTAGTTTATTTGTGCTGTATTCTCTTTTTTTATTTTGTTGTGATATTTATTTACTACATTTTTTTGTGCTCTATTCCATTTTAGTCAAGTCTCTTCAATATTTTTATTTTCAATTTTGTTTTGTGTTTTTGCTCATTTGGTTTGAGTTTTATTGTTTTGTTTACAGTCTTTGGTTTTGTACTCTATTTCATTCACTTTTAGTTTAGAATTTTCTATTTCATTGTTTCACTCTGTTGCATTTGTTTTGATGTGCTCTATTATCTTCTTTTTTTAGCTTTATTAACAGTATTTTGGGTTCCACTTTATTTCGATAGTCCACTTTAAACATTCTACTAACTCTAGGTAACTTTGCAACTACATGTCAACTAACTCTCATTAGAGTATTAGTAGACTATAGTAGAGTTTCAGTAGACTGGTAGGTTATGGTAAGGTGTTAAGGCCAAATTAGTACTTCTCCGTAGGGTGCGCGCAGTAGGTACGGCATAGCATACACACAGTACGCGTCCCATACGCGTACCCTTCGCCCAGCCTGACCGCGCACCTCCTCAAAATGTAACTACACAACACGACGACACGGACCGCAAGATCTATGATCGGTCGGCTTGGTTGCATCGGATTTCCTCTGCTACGCATTTCCGCACGTACCTTCTCACGCATTTCCACACGTACCATCTCCTCCGACGTCTTCTCTCATTTCTCCCTTTTAGTTTTAGTAATTTCACTAAAATGAACTGTTTTTCCACCTCAATAAGCTCCAACTCCAACATGATCCGCTCTCTCTTTCAGTCGCCATTGCTTGTAGTAACCTAGCCGCGAGGAATCTAAACACAGTGGAACATTAAAACCCTCCGGCGCCAACTAGCGTTTCGGAGCAGTACTGCAGTAGCAACTCAAGACCTGAACGCAGAAGTATAAATGCTGCATCGACGGCGTCGCCTATGTGCACAGCCCAATGCCGTACGCACCACGGCGTACCCCTCGACACAGAAATATAAATTGGCCTTTATGGTTGGGTTTAGTAGATTAAATCGACTAGTAGTCGCCAAGTTACTTATAGTCAGTAGAATATCTGTTGGGGGACCAACAAAATAAAGTGTTATCAGATATTAAGCAGATAGTGTACTAATACTCTAATGACACTTAGCGGACATGTAGTTGCAAAGTTACTTAGTAGAATGTCTAAAGTGGAATATCAAAATAAAGTGTTACCGTATTTTTTGTTTTGCTCTCTATTCTATTTTAATGTAGTCTTTTTTAATCTAGCCTTTTTGTGCTCTATTTTCTATTCTATATATTTTTTTTAGGTTTATTGTTTATTTGCAGTTTTCTGCTATGTTCTATTCTATTTTAGCAAAGTCTTTTCTATTCCGTCGTTATATTCTGTTTCACTTTTTTTGTTTTGTTTAGTCAATTTGATTTAGTTTGATTTCATTTGATTCCATTCCATATAGTTTTACTTTATTTGTTTTAGTTCTCCTGTTCTGTTCTCTTCCGTTGCTGTTTTCTATCCAGTGGATCATATGACGTAATATTACGTCCTCTTCTACTTTTATTCTGTTCTTTTGACCTCATGTACTTTAATTTCAGTAAAGCTCATCACATCAAACTAAGCGCACCCACATTAGCATGCACTGTGATTGGTTTAATTACTATGTGGACAAGCATCCTCAGACAAATCTCCACTCAAGCATATTCTCAAGGTGAATGCCGAGGGCAGCCTGCTCTAATATTAGCATTGTAAAACAAGACTAAAATGTGCAACGGCGTTTATGTGCATACACAGGGAACTCGATGCAAATCTCTCTCTAACTCTTCCCGTATTAAGTGTGCAGGATAATGGCCATATTTTTCACTATCAATCAGCAGTGGAGATTTATGATCTCCGTATCGCCTCTGGGCTCAAACATATTGTGCGGCTAATGTGACTGTATTCTCTGACTCCTAAGAGGATTGCAAGTTTTCATTTGCTGTTGTCTCATCTAGAAGAATTAGGGATGAACAATGATGCCTGCGTTGTTTTCCTCTGGGTTTTCATCAGTTTATGAGCAGCGCTTCCGAACACGTACCCGCGTCCCCTTAAGGATATCATTGCAAAATAGCATTCTCCCTGCATCCCTGTGGATTCACAATGTTGTACAATGCCAACTTCCATTGCATTCTTGACGGATAACGAGATTCCACGCTTTCTGCATTCTTCTGGTCATTCGATATATTTCGAATTGCCAAATACAGCGATGCGTCCCGCCGAATAAGATTTGCCGTATTTCATGGCTGAAATCAGCGCACAATAATCTAAGCCTGTATTATTGCATGACAGCAATTCTGAAAATTGAGATGTCAGCCTGAAAAAAAGCTGTATTGTCTTCTGTGTGCTAAAAGTGCCAGCAATGTCTGTCCAACCTTGTCTGAATCAACACACTGTCCCTATTGCTCCACAGTGTAAAATCACCTCTTGTGCTCTAATCTGGGCTGAACCAGTCATTCTGACTAATGGCTTTTAAAAGCATTATTGTGCCTGCATTCTAGCCTGGCACGACGTGGCATATACATAAGCTAGCTGGCACGAGAGACATCAAAATTGAATGAAGAGGCCAAAGAATATGTCATTCTCCTGGCTGGATGAGGTTTAGACTAGCAGTCTGCCAGTGGACTGAGGACTCATTGCCAGAGCGTGTATAGAACATAATAATCCCTTCCCATATGTCTGTAAGATTACTCTCTCACTTGTTTCAGCCCAGTGCCAATGGATTCGATGCATGCATATACCCAGGACAATACTCTATTTTCAAAAAATATTTGCAAATACCATACCACGTTAATTCGAACAATATTTCATAATTAGGCAGTCATGGACGCAGTCAAGGTTATCCTGTGACTATATTTACAGCTAAAGGACATTGAAATGCAGCACATTGTGTGTGCAAACCATAGACTGAACCATAGGCCTCCAAACCATAGACTGTAAAAAATATGGACAAAGCATCTGTGACGTCACCCATAGACTCTCTGAAAACGCGTTTGAGGCTGTTTATGGGGTATGGGCAGCGCCATACTGGAAAATAAAAAATACAAAAGTTTCAGAAAGGATACAGAGGGGGTATGATGTGTTGTGTCAGATCATGGCCGAGATGTCAAATTCATCTCGGCGCAGCCCGTTATCAGCTGTCAATCAAAGTTAACCGCCCTTATTTACATACATTGTATATCTAAATACATGAACTAAACTAACGAGTTAGAAAAAAATTCACCCCTCACAGTTGTCAGGCACGCGGGACATATTGAAGATTACAATAAAAGTCCATGGGACCAAACTGTAAACATATGAATTTATTCTGTGAAAACTGAGATTTTAACATGACGTCTATGGATATTTGCTCCCTTTTGGGACCGGCCTCTAGCGGATTTGAGATGTATTGCAGTTTAGCGCACTTCCAGGTAGGCTTCATCTTTCAGATTAGAATGTTGCCGCTTGGTGCAAACCCTTTAGCCTATAGACCCCTTTTCAGTTGGTAAACATGGTGACATTTTTTTGTGGGCGGAGCTTAGGTGGAGGCAGAACGATCCCTCTGGCCGCTTCACTAATGCTAGTTAGCAAGTATTGTTAGCTTGTTTTTTTAACAATGACTGGAGAAAATCCGATTTCATCTTAATGTGTAAGGTCAGTCAGTGTCCAGGACCGCGATTGTTATTTCCAAAAGTTATTGTTAATGGACGGAACCAGTATTGGCCGACCCCGTAGTCGCCTACACGCTCACTTAATGCATGGATTAACGTTACCGTTACCTCGGTTGAGTGGCCTGACTTCTACACCTAGCTTATAGAGAAACCGATCGGAAAGAGAAACTGAGGGCATATAAATCTTTAGATGCCTATAACTATGTGCTGCCTAGCCAGCGCAGAGACGACGACAATGTAAAGAGTGACATTACGGTGCGATTTTAATGATGTGAATATTTTCTAGAAATAAAAATTCCAGAGACAGCATATTCATTTTTCATCAATTCTTGCACCAAACAACACAACAAGATGACATTTAATAATAGTAACAATAATGTAAGTTATGTAGCCGAATCTGTGCTGGTTTGTATTGGCCGCCTCCAGTTTTCACTTTGTTTGCTTCCAGCTAGCGCCGTGATGTAACTGTGACGTTGGCGCAAAAGGGGTCTATATCTTATGCCTGGTTCAGATTACACTTTTTTTTGTCTGTTACGATAGTCACTGTGTCAGATTACACGATTTTGACTCCTTAAATCTTGTCATGTCGTGGAGAAGACACATGCCAGACTACACGTTGCTTCCTGACCGGTCATCGCATGCCATCTTTAACGGCGCGCGTGATGTCATCGAAAAGGCGAAACTAGTTGCGAGTGACTTCCGGAAACAAACGTAAACAAACAATGGATGAAGAGTGTTGTATTGGCTGTCCTGTGTTCAGAAAAAAAGTTAAAAAAAGAAAGAAAATTCGACAATGGACACGTTCCTGGACTGCTCGAAGAGGACAGTATGGGCTGTCAATCCTCCAAAGAGAATTTGAGGTAAAATATTGTTTTCTTATATATTTTTACTTTTAGTTTTAACGTTAGCACCATCGTCTCTCTTTCGTTTCGCCATTTTTGAAAGTCGAGTTCGGAAAAGCTTCTGTGCTCCTATTGGTCAACCTCATACATGTGACGGAACCGTCGTGGACGACCGTTAAAAAAATGTAACATGCTAGTCTTTTTGTGGTGATGTCATGAAGCATCGCAGACGCGACGTAGGTTGTCGCCCACTATGACACAGTATAAGAGATGATACGATCGAATCTTGCATCTCAACACCCGTTGTCGTTTACGAATCCCACGATACCCTACGTCAAATGGATCGTGCCAAAATCGGGCTAAAATCATGTAATCTGAACCAGGCATTAGGTACAAAATTATTTAAGAGGACACATTTTCATTGTTTAGGCAAATTCATCCTTTCACTAGAATATATAATCCTTCCTTGGTAAACAAATAAAATAGGTAACAATAACAGAGTGTTACTCAATGGATTTTCACATCCATTTTAATATATATTGTATGTGTGTGTGATTCTGTTATCTCTCTCTCTCTGTCTCTCTCTCAGAATAGAACAGAATATATTTGAAACATGTTGAATATTTACTGATAACTTGCAAGTAAAAAGCCTTTTTTATGTGTAACTGACCTTGTCTTGTCAAATCTGATCTATATATAAAACATATATAGTGAAACAAACCTAATGTGACAGTTTACACATATCATATCTATCCATTTTCCCCTCTCTTCCTACACTCCCTCCTATTTGATTCAGTTTATGATTTTAGTTTAAATCAAAAATAAATCCCAATAATATACAGATGATTCAGAATGACTCAGTGCCCCTGCAAACATGTTTTGAAGGTGAGGCGTAATTGCTTTGGAAATTCGTGAATAATACGCAGTGAGTTTTCTGACGCCTCTTGCTGGACAAACACAGCAATGTTTTTCTTCTTCCTTTATTAACTGTAAAGTGCTGCAGTCCTGACTCAGCGACTCCCTCTTGTGGTAAAATGAGAGGTATCAAATTAAACAGTAACCATCAACAAAAAAAAAAAGCATCCATTATGTATTTATCTGGCTTGCTATTAATTGCATGTGTGGTTTAGCTATATGGGCATAAAAACAACTCCCATGTGCAACTGCACTGAAAAGAGACTGTTGTAGATAAAATGTTCACTCAGAAAGTGGTAGTGAATTTCAAAGAAATGTCATGAAATTTTAAAGAAAACTGAAATAGTTTGGAAAAATCATCTTTTATAGTGTACGTTTTTAGAAACAATATCAGAAATAAGTGAATATTTCACTGTGCATAGATGAATTGTGGCCAAATGGCTCCCATGTATCCTTATCCGGAGTGGTTTTATTTATTTTTGCTCCGTTCCTTCTCATCCCTTTGTTCTTATTATTTTCTGCATGCTAAATGTATTATTCCCCTGTCCTTCTTCCAACTGTAATGATCCTGACTCCTGTCCCCTGCTCTTCCCTCACGTTTGTTTGTGTCTGTCGTTCTCGCCATATGTCAGATGTATCCAGGACTGCAGATTTCCCATGTGGAAGAGGCCTCATCTCCAGCCACCATCCAGGGCTGGTGTAAGAAGGGCTTGGGTAAATGTCAGACCCGCCCCTTTATCGTTGTGCCTACCGTTGTCTGGGTGAGTAACAAACACATCCTGAACAGTTTATAATCCCAGATATCCCAAGAATGCTGTAAAGACTAGATTTCCACAGCATCATCATATGTAGATCAATCACAACAGACTGAGCCTTCTGACCAATCAGAGCAGAGTAGACCAATCACAACAGACTGGGCCATCTGACCAATCAGAGCAGAGTAGACCAATCACAACAGACTGGGCCATAAGACCAATCAGAGCAGAGTAGACCAATCATAACAGACTGGGCCATCTGACCAATCAGAGTAGAGTAGACCAATCACAACAGACTGGGCCATAAGACCAATCAGAGCAGAGTAGACCAGTCATAACAGACTGGGTCATCTGACCAATCAGAGCAGAGTAGACCAATCACAACAGACTGGGCCATCTGACCAATCAGAGTAGAGTAGACCAATCACAACAGACTGGGCCATCTGACCAATCAGCATAGAGTAGACCAATCACAACAGACTGAGCCTTCTGACCAATCAGAGCAGAGTAGATCAATCACAACAGACTGGACCATCTGACCAATCAGAGCAGAGTAGACCAATCACAACAGACTGCGACATCTGACCAATCAGAACAGAGTAGACCAATCACAACAGACTAAATAAGACCGTTCAGATCAGAGTAGACCAATCACAATAGACTGAGCCTTCTGACCAATCAGAGCAGAGTAGACCAATCCCAACAGAATGGGCATTCTGACCAATCAGAGCAGAGTAGTCCAATCACAACAGACTGCGACATCTGACCAATCAGAGCAGAGTAGACCAATCACAACAGACTAAATACGACTATTCAGATCAGAGTAGACCAATCACAACAGACTGCAACATCTGACCAATCAGAGCAGAGTAGACTCTCAGAAAGAAAGGAGAGGTTTAGAGACCGAATCCTTTATCAAACAATTTAAGACACTTTTATAAAAGAGTTGATGCTGCTGTATATATGAGAAAATGTAAGTGTTGTCTGATCTTGGATGCTGTAGGAAACCATCATAACAAAATTAGGAGCCTTTAAAAATAACATAATAGGGCACTTAAACAATGAATTGTTAGGATGAACATGATGTTTCTGAGATTTATTAACTGCAATATTACAGCATCATTTTGTAGTACACTGTACTCTGCAATGCCATACAAATGTGTTATATCACAACCAAAAATAAATAAGTTATAAATCTGTTGGCTCAGTACTAATGTTGATGAATAAGTAATGCGTGTGCAGCTGTTCGCCTCTGAGGAGCTTTTGTCCTTGGTTTCTGCTCACATACTGCACATATTTTAAGTTCCCACTTCACATATTTGCCTTCTCAGCTCACGGTGGGCATTTTCAAAACTGCTAACACCATTTTTTTTTTTTTTTTTTTGGTCTCCACTATTGTAAAGCTATTTTCTCATTCTTTTGTTTAAGCATTTATGGTAACACTTTACAATAGGATGCTAATATGCATTAATTCATGCTTAACTAATGCACAGATAATCATGAGTTAATGTACAACTCTGAAGAACTAAACCATTAATTAATGATTACTGCATCAGCAACTAATAAAGAGTCTATATGGTTAATTGAATAAGTAATACACAAATTGCTATTAATTCATTGTGTCATTGTGTATTCATTCCTTAATAACATATTTTATGAACTAATAGTGTGAATTAATGTGTTAATTACCACTAATTAGTTCAAAGCTATGCTGCTTTAATTAAACATTAGCTAATGATTTTTAACAGTATCATTATGTTATGACTTTACTTGTTGGGGCACATCATTATTAACTAGTCATTTAGTAATTGTAGCAATTTGCACATGAATTTGCACTAACAATGAAGTAATTAATCATGTATTAATGCATATTAATGTACCTGTCATATTATCTGAAAGTTGAAATACAAGGCTTTGGCTCATTCTGGTAATTAACATATTAATTGACACTATTAGTTAAAAAATAGTTATTATGGAATGAATCCACAATTACATATTTAATTAATAACAATTCATGTATGAACTAATACATTAACCTTACAGACTCTTAATTAGTTCCTAATGTGGTAATCATTAATGAATAGCTTAGATAATCATTAGTTACACATTAATTCACTATTATCTGTGCATTAGTTAAGCATAAATTAATGCTTATTAGTGCACCCGTATTGTAAAGTGTTACCGAATTTATTCCAGTCAATATCATAAAAGTTCGCGTTTTTGAAAGATGTGTTTAATTAAAAACAGTCACAATTAAAAATATAATATTTTATATTTTAATATATGAATATTTTTGTGGAAACTGTATTTTTTTGAAGTTCCAGGATGCTTTGATGAATAGAAAGTTCAAAAGAAAAGCATTTGTATGAAATTGAAATCTTTTGCAACAATATACATGTCTTTTATCATCACTTTCGACCAATTTAATGTGTCCTTGCTGAATAAAAGAATAAACTTCTTACTGAGCCCACATTTTTGAGCGCATGCTTTATTAAAAATCTTAATTTTTGTTTGAATAACCGTGATTTAATTATGTTTCTCTTTCTCTGCCTCTCAGTGGGCGAGTATGTCAGCGATTCACTCTTGGTTCCGGATCGCTGCCGTTTCTTACACCAGGAGCAGATGGATTCTTGCGAGAGCTACGTGTACTGGCACAACATCGCCAAAGAGGTAAATAATAAAAGCTCACAAAATTAAAACCTGAAAAAGCATTGGAAGAAATGGAATTCAACTCTAATAGCTTCACATCTTTAATGGTTTAGTGTGATGCCTGAAATTGCAGTCGCCCGCTGTGATCTATGATCATCTTTTTCTCATTTCCTTCTGCATTATTACCAGTATCGTCTGGTGCTCCAGGTTTTTTCCATTTGAGTTGTATAGGTCATTTCACCCTGACATGTACTAGCAATTACAAAAAGATAAAAAAGAAGAAATGATGCACTTTTTTAAAAAGCACTGCTGCAGTCATTTATTGTTTGCCCTGATCATTAGGCGTGTACCGCTGACAGTCTGGAGCTGCATAGTTACGGGATGTTGTTGCCGTGCGGTGAGCGTTTCCGCGGGTGGAGTACGTCTGTTGCCCCGGCAGGGCAGGATCGAGTGGACGGGGCGAGACAGAGACTGCAGACACTGTACAAGGAGAAACAACACCCCTCGTCTCCATGGCTGGAGAAAAGTTGTCACCAGGTAAAGAAGTTTAGTGGTCCGTTAATCATTCGATTTGATTTTTTTGTGTCAAAATACTTTATATTGGAACCGTCCTTATTTTCACCACGGCTGAATGTTAATCCATAATTTAATAATCAGAATCATATTATAAAATGCTTTGGGAGTTTTAAATGCAGGTTTGAATCTCCTAAATCATCAGTTATGATTGCCACTGATAACTAAAAGAATTTAAAGGAGTAGTTCACTTTAAAAAAAATAAACTTTGCTGATAATTTAGTCACCCCCGTGTCATCAAAGATGTCCACGTTTTTCTTTCTTCAGTCGAAAAGAAATTAAGGTTTTTGATTAAAACATTCCAGGATTTTCTCCATATAATGGACTTCAATGGGAACCAAGCAGTTCAAGGTCCAAAAGACAGTTTCAGTGCAAACTGCTCAAAGGGCTTTAAACGAACACCAGACGATGAATAATGCGTACACCAAAAGACTTTGAAAAGATTTAGAAAAGACTTTATAAGATTATCAGCTCACATCTAAAGACTTTGGGTTCAGAGTTTTTAGTCTCAGATAAAAGATTTTACAAACACTGAATCTTGTAGTGACACTATTTACAAGACTACAACTAGATTATTTTAGCTTTCCATCAAATTCCTCCCATCATGCTGCGGTTGCGTGAATGTGAAAGCAACACGGATTAGGGCGCGCACTTGTTCAGGAAGTAAAGTATCCTGCGCATGTGTCCTTATTGTGATGAATTCGGTAAATAAAACACTTGTAAGGGATGATAGTGTTGATGATATACCTTGGATACGAGTGAGAGTGAGCCTGCAGTGTATTCGTGCATTGGAATCAGAGCAACACATTTGGAAATCCACTGTCTCCTCAGAAGAGTTCGTTTGCAAGCAACAGAAGTACACCTTATGTGACACACACAGACTGTATTGTACACTCAACTGCGCATAATAGCAGCAAATGAATAGAAAAAAATATGTATAGGCTATAGGCCCTATACCGTATTTTCTGCACTTTAAAGGCGCACTTAAAAGCCGCACTTAAGAGCCTTTAATTTACTCAAAAAACAACAGCTTATAATCCCGAGCGTCTTATATCAAGTGCCTTGGATAAATTGGTTAATTTATCCAAGGCAGGCTGTGAATGTAAGTTTACGTGACCGCCCGAGCGCGCTCACACTAATAAACGCCTCGCCTCCAGCACCGCGCACTCGCTACATTCCCAGCACATCTAGTGGATGCACAATGTAAACCCAGTCAAACATGTGACTGTAGTATCTTATGTGCCTTATAATCTGGTGTGCCCTATGAAAAATGTTCTAAAATAGGACATTCATTGAAGGTGCGCCTTAAGTGCAGAAAATACGGCTATATATTTGCCCACGTTCTGCTTTCTATCATATATCGAGCTATAATTTTTTGCTCCATATCGACCAGCCCTAGTAGATATAAAAACTTTTCTGGTAAGGAAAAAAGTCAATATCAGGAAACAATGTGTAATCACCATCACATCCAGCCGGCTCTCTGACAGCTCCCATGAGTGGGTCGCGAACTTGTGTCTCTGGTGTGAGAGGCGGACACGCTAACCTCCATTTTATTGGTTGTTGATTGTTTTACGTCACTAGGACTACGCTAGGACTTAAGATAATATCAAACATGTTTGATATAAAAGACTAGAGAAAGACTGGCGTAAATCGGGTCTCAGACTGCAGATTATCAACTCACATTTAAAGATCGAGAACGACGGGAGGCGCGCCAGAGACCTAAAGACTGCCGGTCTTTAGTCTGGGACTGTGAAAATCCTTTGGTGTAAGCCCAGCATAAGGATCTTATCTAGGACTTTGAGTCATGACTCGAAAAAAGATTTGTTCATTTTGATGAACGAGTTTGAACAGGAGAGTCCCAAACGCTCATCACAGAACAGAGCAAGGTGACCATTTAAGTTTATAAAACTTAAACTTTTTTTATGTATTTTTGAAATGACCGAATCTTTTCACTAGAAAAGACCCTTATTCACCGTCTGGTGTCGTTTAAAGCCCTTTGAAGCTGCACTGAAACTTTCATTTGGTCATTGAACCGTTTGGTTCCCAATGAAGTCCATTATATGGAGAAAATCCTGGAATGTTTATCAAAAAACTTAATTTCTTTTCGACTGAAGAAAGAAAGACATGGACATCTTGGATAGACATGGGGGTGAATAAATTATCAGCAAAAGTTTTTTTTTTTTTAAAGTGAACTACTCCTTTAACAATTCTAATTTCAGTGACTCTTTATGATTCTGGTTCCTTAGCACCCCTATTTATGATTCTTTTAGGAATAAATATTAAAGGTTGTATCAGCGATTTCAGGCTGAAACATATCTTTGCTAGCGATCCGCTAGCTACCTGCCCCATTAGCAGCCCGTCAAAAAACGCGTCTCTGTTGGCAGGCTAGGCTCAAAAACAATTGGTTTCACCAACCCCTCAAAACCAAAATAAATAGTGTTCCAACCAATCACCGACAGGGGGGTGGGCGTTGTGAGGTTTTGTGCTTGTGCAAGGCGAAGTCGGAGCTGAAGAAGAAGCCAGCATCTATCAACATGTCGGTCATTTACAAAGAACACCTAATAAGAGTCATTCATTCATTCAAGAATCGGACTATGCTGGACTATGCTTGATCATTAAAAAGAACAGACTTCATCTGGGAAACAGACCTACACTGGCCGTGCTGTATGTTTTATTCACTAAAAACTGTCAGCTCATAAGAATCATTCATGTGGGAATTGGACTATGCTGGATGGGCTGAATATTTTTGATCATTAAAAAAGAACAGACTTGTCTAATTCTTTCATCTTGGAAACAGACTGCCCTGGTTATGTTGTATGTTTTATTCACTAAAAACAGTCAGCTCATAAGAATCATTAATTCGGGAATCAGACTAGACTAACTGACGCTGTATGTTTGATCCAGTAAAAAGAATTGACTCGTATGATGCTTTTCTTCAGAAATCAGACTACACTGTTTAAGCTTTATGTTTTTGATTCACTAAAAATAAATCACTTCAAAAGATTAATTAATTTTAGGAATCAGACTGGTGGTAGCAACGTATGTGTTTGTTTCACCAAAATGAATCGCATCATAAGAGTCCATTGCTTTTTAGGAATTTGACTACACTAGTTGCAGTGCATGGTTTTGAGTCATTAAAAAGAACAGACTAATATGAAGTAATATGTTTAAGAATCAGACTACACTGGGCTCCGTTTCCCAAAAGGATTGTAAGCCTAAGTTGATCGTAGAATAGACCGTTCGCAAAGACCCGCCCCTTAGGGGCTGTTTACACCTGGCCACTTCATGCGTTTTCAGTGATCGGATAGGTATCCGATCGTAAAAGACCTGGTGTAAATGCCCCCCGAAACGCATTTGAGACGGATTTGAATCCGATCGCTCAAACCACATCAGAAGGTGGTCTGGGTCGCATTCCAGACGAAACTAGACGTGTAAATGCATCTGGTTGTTGAAACCGCATATGTTGCTAAAAATGCTAAAAAATAAACGTGTAGAGCGTGTTATAGGCAATATGTCATGTTATTTTAGTCAGATATGATGACGCTACTTCGACGCGCATCACCTCAGATGAGCAGCTGAACGCCTATCAACCCAGCACGGCGCAATCTATCGCAAATCAAAGTGAAAGTAAGACGCAGACGATTAACACTACCATCTTTATTAAAAGTTAAGAAACGAAATGATCTTACCAGGGCTGTTGCCGCTCTCTCTGAAATTAGCCGATGATCAATAAAATTCTGCTCATATCGCTTGCTTTCGATGACGTGCACTTCATTAAAACTGTATATAGCGCGGGAATTGAAGATTGGATTTATATCCGTTTTGCAAAAACACATTTATGTGGTCAGGTGTAAATGGAATCATTTTGATAAATCAGATAGCTATCCGATCTGAGAAAACGCATGAAGTGGCCAGGTGTAAACAGCCCCTTAGTTACTGTCGCTATGTCCAAGAAGCTACGCTGCTCTCACATACATACCATGTTTTCACGCAGTGAAAAATACATCGTGGACTGACAACACACTGACAGACCAGGTTACCTTTCGATTACTTTTGATATTAAACATTCTAAACAAAGTATCACCTTTCCAATTTGGTCATTTTTTAAAAGAAATATAAACAATAAATACCATTTTGTGGCTCTTTAATGTGTCGTGACAGATAACTATAAAGCATCAGTTAAAGCTTCTCATGATCCGATCATCTCTTCCTTCTAGTTCATTTATTGCATCAAATAAACATGTTGTTATAACCGCTTAAAGGCGTCAGTATATTCCGTTTTTCAAGTTTAAATCATCCCATGTTAATCTACTAACTCTCCTCCTGACTGCTTTGTCAGACAAAATGGAGGATGGCGAAGTATGATTGGTCAGATCACCTGTCAATCAAGCTCCCTGCGAAGGGTCAATTGCCACCAATGGTCTTTATGATCAACTGAGGCTAACGATGCTTTCGGGAAACACAGCCCTGGTTGTATTGTATGTTGGATTCACTAAAAGGAATCAGCTCAGAAGAGTCGTTTGGGAAATAGACTACACTGGCTACATTGTATGTTTGATTCACTGAAAAGAATCATCGCATAAGAGTCATTCCTTTGAGAATTTAGACTACACTGATTGCACCTTGACCTACAACTGACCAAATTTGTTAAAAAAAGAATGTACTAACTTTAAAATCCTTCAGTGTGAAAACGACGCCACCCACCCCCAGTCCCTCCCCTGAGACGGACATCGAGGAAGACGACATGGAGGAAGAAGAGGAAGAGGTAGTGGAAGAAGAAGCTGAGGAGGAAGAGGATGAAGAGGAGGAGGATGGGAATGAAGAAGAGGCAGCTGAGGTAGAGGAAGCCGAGGAGCTGGAAGCCACCACAACAGTAAAGGACCAAGAAGAGTATGAGTATCCCATCGACTCTCATTTCCAGGGCCAAGACTACATGGACAACTTCTACTACGACAAGAACCTCCAGACTGCCAAAGCCTCCACCCAACCTCAAACTCGGATGGACAACCGTGAGTCTTACAACTGACATTTCATGTTTTAGGAGTTATAAATTGTCTCACACACACACAGAGACATTCAGCAGAGGTTAAATGGGATGCCTAAGCTTAAATGACTCTTTAATCCTTTTATACAGTGATGCTGACGATTTAAAGTTAACACACTGCTCGTACTGACACTACTTTAGTTTCCCTGAGCTGTAGTGATCCTTCTTTCCCTCTTTAATAGATTCATTGATTGAGTAATCCCTGATTGGTTCTTAAGTAAGTCTCTTTCTCCCTGTCGGTAGTGCCCACTCCTCGTCCTACAGATGGCGTGGATGTTTACTTCGAGATGCCGGGAGACGACAGTGAACATGCCAACTTCCTGCGTGCCAAGATGGACCTTGAGGAACGGCGAATGAAACGCATCAATGAGGTGAGGGAGGCATGACTTTTTAGGTGTGCTTATGTGACCCAGAAGAGTGTGTAAGAAGGAATGGGATCATGTGACTTTATTTGTGTATCCAGATCATGAAGGAGTGGGCAGAGGCAGATAACCAGTCAAAGGACCTGCCTAAGTCAGACCGCCAGGCACTGAATGAGGTAAAATACGACAATTAGGCTGAATCCCAATTCACCCCTTGGCCCTACCCCTTGTTTTCGAGTGTACCCTCGGCCCTTAAAACGGATTTATAAGGGCCAAGGGGTTGAAATATACCCCAACGAAATGGAACAACCCTTCATGAACCCGATACGTCATCAGTCGTCGGCGATGGCTCTGCCGTTACAGAGTTTTTACAGGATTTCTCCATGACAACGACTGATAATCAGCACAGCTCCTCTTAACTTTGAATAAACATGATGATTATAACATCCCTTCCTCGAAATGTATGTCTTTTCTGATCAGAAAGGCAATTTATTATACCATTTCTCAATTTAAATGGCTATAGTGTTATTATAAGAGTAACCGTTTGCGATCCATCTCGCCGGTGGTTTCCGATGCATTCCGTGAACTTTCTCATAACCCTCCGTTTGGAGTGTGCCTCTGAAAAATCTCCGTTTCGAAGGCTATGTAGCCCTACCCCTTCGCCCTACCCCTCGATCTCAACAAGAATCGGGACACACTACCCCTAGACGTGAACGCGCAAAACGGAGGGGTAGGGCTAAGGGGTAGGGCCAAGGGGTGAATTGGGGATTGAGCATTACACTACCATTCAAAAGTTGGTAACGCTTCCTTTTACAGTCCAGTTACCCTTGTAAATACTATGTATTTATTTTAGTAACTACAATTACTGGGTAATAAGTAGTACTAACCCTGAACCTACCCCTAAACCTACCCCTGTTCCATGTACTTACCTACAGTACAGTACACTGTAAGTACTGTACTGTAAAAGGAAGCGGTACCCAAAAGTTTGGGGTCAGTAAGGTGTTTCAGTTTGAAAGAAATTAATACTTAAATTGAAATGAAAGTAAAGACATTTAGAATGTTACCAAAGATATATCGCAAATACAGGCTGTTCTTTTAAACATTTCAGAGTCTCATTCATGAAACATTCGTAAATATACGAGTAAAAATGAGAGTGATTTGCGCGTAAAGAGACCTTCCCGAAACTCTCCTACTAATTCACAAATGCTTCGTAAACGTCAGATGTGATAGTAAAGTGTGTGTGTGTGTGTGTGTGTGTGTGTTAGTGAATTCCAACCAGTCGTAAATGGACGCGTGTGCAAGTTCATTCTTAATTACCATAAATCCTGCCCATTATATCCGACTGACATCTATATATAGGCACATAATAACATGAATGCGAATGAAAAATAAAGATTTCTCGGATACAGAAATTGTTTTATTATCAGAAGTTCATTCAAAACGCCACATTTTATTTTCAAGCGTACATATTGGTCTATCAGGTCCTAAAAAAGGAAGCTTGGCAGCATATTGCAGATGCAGTTAATGGAGTTTCATCTGTTAATCGAACAGTCCCAGAAGTGAGAAGAAAATGGTTCAACATTAAGCTTGACAGCAAAAAACGAATTAGTTCACTTGGAAAAATCGCATTCAACTGGAGAGGTCCACCATCGATCGCCAGATCTGCTATTACTGGCTCTCATAATAGAAGTAGAAAGAAAAACCATATGTAATTACTGTATAAAATATTTTTTCAAAATGCTGTGTGAATATGTACCCGATTAAGGTGAATTAAAATGCAGCCTTATTAATGAGCAAAACGTTCGGATGTTAAGCGCACCATTTACGCGTGGCTGGGAGCAGGTGTAGATTTCTTTGCGTACCAACTAACATTTGGAAAATACAATTTTAAAAAACATTTTAATGAATCCGAAAATTTACACATCGATTTACACAAAAATTTGTTCTGCTTGTGTTTAATGTATGAAACACTTTCTTAAACCCTTTTTTTCCATAAAAAATATTTAGAAGCAGAACTGTTTTCAACATGGATAATAATGAGAAATGTTTCTTGAGCAGCAAATCATATTAGAATGATTTCTGAAGGATCATGTGACACTGAAGACTGAAGTAATGATGCTGAAAGTTCAGCTTTGGTATCATAGGAATAAGTAGCATTTTTCAAATTATATAAAAATAGTAAACAGTTCTTTAAAATTATAATAATATCTCATAACATTACTGTTTTAACTGTATTTCGATCAAATAATGCTGGGTTAAAAGTCGTGGCCAAGTTTGATTTAACTAAAACAAAGGAACAAATTATTACAACATGACCACCATTTAGTAAAACGAGGAAACAAATGTTTATTGTGTGCATGATTTACTTAAAACGAGGGGACGAATTAGTAAAACATGCTGACGTGTTAGTAAATCGTGGGACGAATTTTCTTTGTGGCCACAATATACATATTTTTTCCCCAATATACATATGTCATATTCAGGGCTTTGTAGAGTCACAATCCAATCAAATCTAGGATAAAATCAAGTCCCAAGTACCTAAAAATTTGTCTCTGAATTACCAGATTTATGAAGTAAAATAGGTTGCAAATGATAATTCAAGAGGACTTTGCATAGCACCATCAATCATTAAAGGGATAATTCACCTCTGGAAAGATGAATGTGTATTTAAAATGGGTAATTTAGGTAGAAGAAATGTGAAATTATTTTTGAATTTGGAGTTTTCTAGACTGAGAAAAGCCCGAAAATGTATTTTTGGATTATGTGGACGAAAGACAACAACTCCCAGAATGCACTTGCTTTGCCGCGAGGCCGGTGGCATGATTACCGATGAGCGACACCCGTAAGATGTATATTACCGGTCTCGTATCTCTCACGGAGGAGCGCACATTTTCTTAGAAATGTTAAAACGCACATCAACCGATCACTATTTTTGCATTCATGTAAACATTACATTCAGATTCGCGCATTAGGCCCAACCCTTTATGGGTGGGTTTGAAAGGGTGGGATCTAGTGCTTGTAGTCTTTACAGAAATCCCCCTCTTACACTTCCTCCTACAATGACGTAAAACGACGATTTTTGCGTCATTGTAGGAGGAAGTGAAAAAGGTAAATAGCGGATTTCTCTCGTCTCAGGGGAAAATGAGAGAGTGTTGCATGACCATTCAATAGTATAACTGGGTTTCTAACAATGGAAATCTTAATGCAAATGGGTGGAGTGTCCCTTTAAAATAATGATTAATGGCAAACTTGACCTGAAGAAAACTCTTCTTTCAAAAGTGGGTGCTGTTTTTCTGAAGTGAGATTACATTCAGATCTTTCACCATTTTCAAGTCCGATCAAGTCATGTTGGATAAAAATCCTGCCCTGCCTTATGTTTATTTCCTGTTCTCTCACAGTACAAAAGTAAAATGTGTGGCGAATGCTGCCTCGTGTGATTACAGTCATTACTGTGACACTTCTCAGAATCGATTCTCCCTTTCTCTCTCTCTCTTTCCCAGCATTTCCAGTCTGTTTTACAGACCCTTGAGGAGCAGGTAGCCGGCGAGAGGCAGAGGCTGGTGGAGACACACCTGGCCCGTGTGGTTGCCACCCTGAATAACAACCGTAGACTGGCTCTGGAGAGCTACCTGAGCGCTGTGCAGAGCGACCCGCCACAGGTACAACACTAACTGAGAACAGCTACCACAATATTAGCACAATACAACATTTGCTAAAAAAAAACAAGATTCAGTTGTATTAGCAAAGGGAAAAGTAATACAGAAAGAGAAAGAACAAGAAATATCAGTATATTTAATATCGGTTATATTTGTACAGTAAAGACTCCATCAGAATTAGTAATAATACATCCAGGGTAAAGCAAGACATTTGTGTGATTATATTTCTTTCTTATGTTAGAGAAATTGAGGGGAAATTGAGTGTTATTTAACTGTTTTGTTGTTTCTGTTTTTCCTGTATTATGTCTTTTGTATTATATTGGTTATGTTGTGTGTGTTAAAGTGCAGTGATGTGGAAAATAAATTCCCCCTGGGGACAATAAAGTTAAAAGTTAAAAGTTCAAGTTAAAGATTAAATCAGAAACCTTTTTTTTCTATTGCTTATTCTTTCACAGCTGATAGAATGTGGATGTTTTAAATGTTGCATTTCTAATTCTCTTTTTGACATTATTTATCTTCATTTTCCTCCCTCACACTCAAACATACAGCCAGACCGTGTGCTTCAGGCTCTGAAGCGCTATATGGCCGCAGAGCAGAAGGACCGACGACACACTCTTCGTCATTACCAGCACATCGAGTCTGCCCGACCCCAAAAGGCTGAGCAGATGAAATTCCAGGTTTGAGACACTATCTCTATCTGTTCTTCCAATGAGATCAATACGATTTCAGTGTGGGCGGAGCTACCTAGCACAGGATGATAGGAACAAAACATTTTGGTGTTTTGTGGGCGGAGCCTACCTAATGGCAGAATGCAGTAATAGTCTTAGGAAGCTTGTTTCCACCACAGAATAAAATATAGAATATAGTTTATCCCACAATTCAGATTTTGTTTTAAACTTTATAGATATACTGTAGTCACATTGTGAGAAAAAGTAATTTTTTCTTCAGATTCTTCTTTTCTCAGAATTGTGAGAGAAAATGTTATAAGTTTAAACGTTATCTACGTAAAATGTTTTAGTTTTAAATATTTCATGCTGTAACCTCAAGGCTAATACATTTTGCCCTCTATGAAATGAAGATATTATGATGTATACATCAAATTCATGCTTTAATAATAGGCTAACTGTCATAGGTTTGCTCAGTCCAGTCTGTCTGCTTAATGGCTTGCAAACATAAAAGTCTGTTTAGCTTCAAGGGGCATTTTAGATGAGCATATAACAACTTCAACTCTTCAAAATGTGTGAATCATTATAACAAGGGGAGTTGACTATTGTTTCCTTTTACTCTTGATCAAAACCACTTCACAAAAGCAGAATAATTGCAAAGACAGCAAAGTCCCAAAAAACATTGTATTGAAAATATAAAGGGAACTTAGACACACAGAAAAACATAAAATAAAACAGTTGACTCTTTGTGTAAAACTAAAAAAAAGAAGTCCAGATAGAGAAAGTTCAAGAGTAGTCTGTGCAAGCAAAATATAAATAATAAAGACAGTCCTCAGCAGTCCTATCTCTTCTGCTTTGGGGTAGGTAGGCAAATTAAAGTCCAGTTAAAAAACACCATGTCCCCCCAAAAGAGAAACAAATACAAATCCACTGGTTCAAGGCCCCACACAAAAAAAAAAAAAAAAAAAAAAAAAAAAACAGGTTATCCTCCAGCTGGAAAAAGTATAGTCCACCATGTATATCCCAGACCAGAGCATGTGCAGATGAAACAGCTCCTCCATCTAAAGCCGCTTTCCGAGCCGGAGGGACTTTTGCAGTTCCTAGAACCTAACGTTCCTATAACCCTTTTTTTCTTGTGTTCTGACCGGACTAAATTGGGAATTTTTAGTTCCTCAGACCGTAGTTCCTATAACTCTTTTAGTACCTAGTCTAGAGTGAGTACTTTTTAGTTCACTTTCCCTAGGTCTACGTTGATTGGTTCAACTTATAAGTCATGCCCACTGTCAACATGGAATTTGTCACGCGCTGTCTGCCATACGCTGTGTGTTTTTGCAAAACATTACAACGAGGATTAAGACAAACATAACACATTCAACCAGCTAATTGCTAATGCTAGCTAAACGTACCCATCGTTTTGTTGGTCTCCTGTGCTCTGCTCTTTTATCTTCTTCCATCATATTACTTAATAGCATATTACGCTGGAGCCTTCGTCTTCTATGTTTCTCTTTACAGAACTCAAGCATAATATTTAAACGCCACCGTTCGTTCTCCGTTATTAAGGTCCCGGCGAAGGCAGAACACAGGAACATTGCAATAGCCTCCTCCATGCTGGTTTGTTGTTGTTGTTGTGGCTGCGCTACGTCTAGTGATGAAGCTACAAAGAGCGTCGTCGACTTGCGTTACCCCTCCTACCAGTTCCAATGGCCACATGGCCAGTGCGCAGAACGCATGCAGCAAAACCGAGTTTGGGGGAGAGTAGTTCTTAGAACTGTTTAGAAGTGGACAGTTCCTATAACTAAGTTCCTGTAACTACTTGGTCTGAAAGCGGCTTAAGGCCCCGTTAACACGATGGGAAAACGCAGATATTTCTCTGCGTTTTGCCCTCTCAAAATCTTTAGGGAAATCCCTAAAGATTTCCTCAATCTTATTGACTCTTTTAATCTCACGCAGTCTGTTAGCGTTCCGACTCATGAAAAAGGACATATACTGGATCTTGTGCTGTCCTGTGGTTTATGTGTGACTTTAACTGAAATATGTGACACGCGCATTTCAGATCATCTACCTGTGTTATTCACTGTGACTCTCCCCTGTTTGGAGAAATCTACCTGTGCTCCGGCACGCAGAGTGCGTGCATTTAACCCTTCAACTGCCTTACATTTTACTGCTGCTTTTAAAAACTCACTGTTATACAATCTTGATGGCTGCAACCTCAGTGTTGAGGAACTCACAATCAATTTAATTGTACTTGCACGGAGATATTGGACTCTATTGCCCCACCGAGAGAAAAGCGTTTTAAACCACATCTAGAACCTTGGTTAAATGACACTACCCGCTCTCTCAGACACGCCTGTAGAATAGCCGAGAGAAAGTGGAAACGGGACAAACTCCAAGTTTCACTTGAAATAATGCGGAACACATTATCTAAATACCAGAGAGCAGTAAAATCTGCAAAAACGAAATTTTTATCCAATATAGTAGCAAATAATAGCCAGAGGCCTGAGGTTCTTTTTAATGTTTTTAATTCTCTTGTTCACCCTCGCGAATCAGACTGTGTTGTGCCATCACCAACCTTATGTGAGAACTTCCTGAAATATTTCATAGACAAAACTGCTGGTCTTAGCTTCTCACCCTCTACTATTAACACTGACCCCTCTCTACACTGTTTCAGCCCAGCTGTCTTCCCGCAGTTTGAGCTAGTTACACTTCCTCTTCTTTCTGAGATAGTCAAGCAACTACGTCCCGCAAACTGTCCCCTTGATAGTATCCCTGCACGCTTTTTGAAAGATGTTTTTAACACTGTTGGGTCAAGCATTGTTGCCTTGGTGAATAAATCTCTTAGCTCAGGGTCTGTTCCAGCTGCTTTTAAACATGCAGTTGTACAGCCACGTTTAAAAAAGAAGAACCTAGATACTTCAAACCTCTCTAATTTTAGACCTATCTCTAAGCTCCCTTTTTTGTCAAAAGTCTTGGAGAGAGTGGTTTATAACCAACTTCATTCATTTCTAGATAACTTTAGTATTTATGAAAAATTCCAGTCTGGATTTAAGCCCCGTCACAGCACCGAAACTGCACTCTTAAGAGTTTTTAACGACCTTCTTTTAGCTGTTGACTCAGGAAACTCAGCTGTTTTAGTACTGTTAGATTTGACTGCAGCCTTTGATATGGTCAATCACTCCATTCTGTTATCCCGACTCGAACAATCGGTCGGCATTAGGGGCACAGCCCTCAAATGGTTCAAGTCATATCTGGCGGATAGAAGTTTTTCTGTTCGCCTCGGTGAATTCTCCTCATCTAATGCCCCTCTTTCCTGTGGGGTCCCCCAAGGGTCCATACTGGGCCCCATGCTATTTTCACTGTACATGCTGCCATTGGGGTCTATTTTCAAAAAACACAAAATCTCCTTTCATTGCTTTGCAGATGACATACAAATCTATTTACCTGTAAGATCCAATGATAAAGCTGCAACTCAGTCTCTGCTCAACTGTCTGACAGATATTAAAATATGGTTAAGTCAGAACTTTCTCTGTCTGAATGAAAGTAAGACTGAGGTTATTGTATTCAGTCGACCTGGGGATTTAAGCGATTGTGTAGCTGCTCTTGGTACTTTAGGAACATATAGTCATCCATATATCAAGAATCTAGGCGTGATCTTCGACAGTGCTTTTAAATTTGAAAAACAGATTAGTTCTGTTGTAAAAGCCAGCTTCTTCCAGCTGAGAATGTTGGCAAAAGTTAAGCCATACTTGCCACGCAAAGATTTTGAAAGAGTAACACATGCATTTATAACGTCCCGCCTCGACTACTGTAACTCGTTGTATGTGGGAATTGATCAGTCGTCTCTCCATCGGTTACAGTTAGTCCAGAATGCAGCAGCTCGACTCCTAACAGGAACAAAAAAGCGAGAGCATATTACCCCTGTTTTAGCCTCGCTCCATTGGCTTCCTGTTCGATATAGGATCGATTTTAAGATCTTACTACTTGTTTTTAAAATTTTAAACGGGTTAGCACCTTCTTACTTATCAGAACTTTTACATGTACACACTCCGGTTAAAGCTCTGAGGTCATCCAATCAGATGCTTCTAGATGTTCCCAGATCCAGGCTAAAAACAAAAGGTGACCGAGCCTTCTCAGTAGCCGCTCCTAATCTGTGGAATACTTTACCTGTTTACATTAGAAATGCCCAAACTCTTGACAATTTCAAATCTTTTCTAAAGACCTATCTTTATACATTGGCCTTTAATCAGAGTTGAGTAGTGACATTTATTTATTTATTTTATCTTATTTTTTATTGTTTATTTCACTGTTGCTGTCATGTATATTTATTGTCTATTATGGAAAGCACTTTGGTCAACTAGAGTTGTGTTTTAAATGTGCTATATAAATAAACTTGAACTTGAACTTGAACTTTAAAGATGTCTCGCATTTCCTGCGGCTCATGCCGCGCACCGCTCGAAGACGGAGACCGCCACCTCATCTGCCCTCTCTGTCTCGGGCTTGAACATGCGGAACTCGCCCTCGCCGATGGAGGATGCTCTCTCTGCGAGGCGCTGACAATGTCTTCCTGCGGGCAAGACTCCTCACCGTTGCAATCCGCCCAAGCCGCGCCGCCTCTGACTTCTCGCGCGAAGAAGAAGCGCGCTCTCAGAGGCCGCCGGAACCTGCGATGGCTGTGTGTGGGCCGCAGCCGCCGCCCCCGACCACTCTCTCTCTCCCACCCGAGCTGGACCCCCCATTGCCGCCGAGTGGCCGCTCTGCAGCGTCCCTCGACTCTGAGGAAGAGAAAGAGTCGCCTTCGTTGCACGCTTCTAACAGCGACGAATGGTCTTCACTGGGCTCTTCGGCGTCATGCTCTCGCGGGGACCCGGCTCCGGCATCGAAGAGGACCTAATGCGCCTCCTGACTCTTGCCGTCGAGCGTCTGGGGCCTCGACTGGTCACCACCACCCGAGTTACCACCGAACCGGATGGATGGAAAGTACCTGCACCGGCGCCCGCCCCGCTGGCACCCGGTCCGCTCCTTTCCTGCCTGAGCTCCACGCCGAGCTCACTGAATCGTGGAAAGCTCCTCTCTCGGCTCGGACCCGCTCTGATGTCTCCGCCTCGCTGCGCTCGGTGGACAGAGCCACCGAGAAGGGCTATACAGCGATGGCGCCCGTCGAAGATCTGGTCGCCGCTCACTTGTGCTCGCCCTCCGCTGGATGGCGATCCTCCCCTAAGCTTCCTTCTAAAGCTTGCAGAGCGTCCTCTACCTTCCACACCCGCGCCCTATGCAGCCGCTGGCCAGGCCGCTGCAGCGCTGCACTCCATGTCGGTTCTCCAGGTGCTGCAATCCGACCTGTTGAGTGACATAGCGCAGAACGAGAGAGAAATCAACGGCCGTGCGCTGAACGACTTAAGATGCGCTACGGACCTCTCCCTTCGCGCCACCAAAGCTGCCGCTCAAGCGCTGGGAAGATGCATGGCCATCCTCTGTGTCGCCGAGAGACACTTGTGGCTCACGCTCACGGACATGAGCGGAAGCTGAGCGCGTGTCTTCCTCAACGCGCCCGTCTCACCCTCTGGCCTCTTCGGATCTGCCGTCACGGGCATCGTAGAACGCTTCCGAGGTCCAGAAAGCCACCCAGGCCATGAATTTGTTCCTGCCTCGCCGCGGTAACACTTCTGCAGGCCGCTCTTGTGAGCCCCCTGCCAGAACGCCTCAACAACGCCGCCCGCAGCAAGCTCAGGCCCATCCCCAGCACAGGCAGAGCGGCCGCCTCGCCCTCGCTCTCGCTCCGACAGCCGACGCAGACAGGCTCCCCAAGCGCCCCGCCCCAAGGTCACGCTGAAGCCTGATCAGCAGAAGTCCGCCTAGCACTTCTGGGGAAAAGACGGCTTCTTTCCGACGCGGCCGGACCGCGTCAAAGTTTCACCCTCTGTTAGTCCCCGAACCTTCGCCGACTGCAGCAGCGAATCTCGCCGAGACAAGCCGGTGACTCGACCCGCTTGCGAGCGACAAACAGCCGTTTTCACGGCTACCCAGAGAGTTCACATAAAGAGCATAAAAGCCTCAAGTGTAAAAAATGTGACCACAAGCACGTGTTCACTCACACTTTCTCCCGTGCCCCCCACAGAGTTCACACCCACTCAGCGGCCTCCGTCCGCTCGAGTAGCAGAAAGCATAAGCACGCCCTCAAGCAGCGCGTGTCCCCCTCTGCTCGCTCTGTATCACGGCCCATAAGCTCCTCTCTGAGTGCAAATCCCGTTGCCACACACAGTTTACACGAGCACACACACAGTGTCCAGCCCGTTACATGCAGCAACCGGGACAGCACGGCCATTCAGCCTCTAGCAATATGCTTCAAAGCGTGGGAGACCATTCCCGGCATATCCCCGTGGGTACTAAGCATTATAAAAGACGGCTACCAGTTACAGTTTCGCCGCCGCCCGCGCGTTCCCGCGCCGGCCCCTCTTCTGTGGTCAGCTCAGCTGCCGCGAGCACGCTCCGCACACAGAAATATCGAAACTGTTAACAAAAGGCGCGATAGAGAGAGTCCCTCCACCCATAACCGAGCCGGGGTTTTACGGCCGTTATTTCTGGTCCCCAAGAAGACGGCGGCCTCAGGCCAATTCTAGACCTCAGATTTCTGAACAAAGCTCTCATGACGAGATCATTCAGAATGCTGACGGTCAGGAAACTCCTCGCACATGTGCGCCAGGGGGATTGGTTCATCTCCCTAGATCTGAAAGACGCTTATTTTCAGATTCAAATACACCCTCGTCACAGGCAGTTTTTACGCTTCGCCTTCGAGGGCCAGGTTTATGGATACGCCGTTCTCCCGTTCGGCCTTTCCCTAGCGCCACGCACGTTCACGAAATGTATGGACGCGGCGCTCGCCTTCGAACCCAGGGGATGCGCATTTTGAATTATTTGGACGATTGGCTGATACTAGCACGTTCCAAAACAGAGCTTCTGTCGCACCGTACAGCTCTTCTCGCTCATCTGGAAGCGCTGGGCCTCTCTGTCAACTGGACAAAGAGCGTTCTCCAGCCCAGTCAAACTATCTCTTTTCTGGGGATAGACCTGGACTCTACCACTATGAAAGCACGCTTATCCGCTCAGCGCACACGCCGCTTGCAGCGTTTAGCCGCTTCGTTCCAGATGAATACCCGCGTTCCGGTGAAAACCTTCAGAGAATGCTGGGTCACATGGCCTCAGCTGCAGCCGCGCTACAGCTAGGTCTTTTACATATGCGCCCCCTCCAATTCTGGCTAAAGACCTGTGTACCCGCCGCGAGTGGACCACGGGCCGCCAGCTAATCAGAGTCACTCAGGCATGCATTTCTGCACTACAGCCTTGGACGGTGACCGATTGGTTTCAACGGGGCGTCACGATGGGGACCTTCTCTCACCGGAAGGTAATCTCGACAGACGCATCCAACACAGGCTGGGGTGCGGTCTGCGAGGGCTCACCGGCCTCTGGCCGATGGTCGGATCGGGAGACCCCATTTCACATAAACTGTCTCGAGATGCTCGCGGTCGAGTATGCACTGTTGCAGTTCCTCCCGCGCATCCAGGGTCACCACGTCCTGATTCGTTCAGACAACATGACAGTGGTATCCTACATCAACCGTCAGGGCGGGGTCAGATCCAGGAATCTCTTCCTGCTGACACGCCGCATTCTAGTTTGGTCCCAGAGTCATCTGCTCTCGCTCAGAGCGACGCATGTCCCGGGACACCTGAAACGACGGTCCAGACATTCTATCCAGGAACCTTCTCTCTCCAGGAGAATGGTCCCTGAATCCTCTTACAGTCCAGTCACTGTGGCGCCTCTTTGGCAGAGCGGAGATAGATCTCTTCGCGACAGAAGAGAACTCGCACTGTCCGATATTCTTCTCGAAGAACGAGGACGCGTTAGCGCTAGAATGGCCATACCGCCCACTCTATGCCTTCCCTCCCATCTCCCTGCTACCGCAGGTCATTCAGAGAATCAGGGAATTTCGCCACCCGGTGCTCCTCATAGCCCCGCGTTGGGAGAATCAGATTTGGTACCCGGAGCTCACACAGCTGTCTCAGACAGCCCCGTGGCCCATCCCGGTCAGAGCAGATCTCCTCTCTAAGCCCGCGGCACAATCTGGCATCCCCACCCGCAGCGCTGGGCGCTTCATGCATGGGTGACCAACGATTACACGTTGATTTGCCAGAGGGAGTCTTGAACACGATCAAACACGCTGAGAGCGGCATCTACCAGAAAGCTCTATGCGGCTAAATGGTCTGTATTTTCAAAATGGTGCACCGAAAAGAATTTGGACCCCTTAAGTGTGAGGTCTCTTCTTTGCTTTCCTTCCTTCAAGATATGCTGGACAAGGGCAGAACCCCATCCACCCTGAAGGTTTATGTGGCAGCCGTCGCGGCCTTCGTTGGTCCCGACGCGCCCAGTCTATTGGCAAAGACGAGCTGGTTCTCCGCTTCCTCAGGGGAGCCAGGAGGATGAACCCCCTCGCCCCCTCGGTGCTCGGTTTGGGACCTTTCAATAGTCCTCGAGGCCTTGAAAGCCCCCCCTTCGAACCGCTCGAGTCTATTGACCTCAAATATCTCTCCCTAAAAGCCGTTTTTCTGATCGCTCTTGCCTCAGTTAAACGAGTGGGCGACATTCACGCGCTCTCTTCGAACGCGTCGTGTCTCGAGTTTGGCCCTAACGACTCCGTCGTCATTCTCAAACCCAGACACGGATATGTGCCTAAGGCGATTGGCACCCCATTTAGAGCACAGGTGATATCCTTATCGGCTCTGCCCACCTCTGATAGCGAGCCCAATGCCAACCTCCTCTGCCCGGTCCGGGCGCTGAGAGCGTACATTACACGCGCTGCCACGTTCAGACGTTCTGAGCAGCTGTTTGTGGCGTTTGGGGGACGCACAAAAGGCTTGGCCGCTTCTAAACAAACACTATCCAGATGGATAGTAGACGCTATCGCCTCCGCCTATGCGGCTAAAAATCTGCCTTGCCCGCTCGGCGTCAGGGCTCACTCCCACTCGAGGCATGGCCTCCTCGTGGGCTTGGTCCTGTGGTATTTCTATTCATGATATCTGTGTGGCCGCGGGCTGGGCTTCCCCGTCCACCTTTATCAGATTTTATAACTTGGAAGTACCGGCCTTACAGGCTAAATTACTAGCGGTCTAACCCGGCGCAGCGTCTAGCCACGCTTTATGGGGAATCCTTCAACCGGCTAGCCCCTTGATCTTCCCCCTCCATTCTATGGAAACTTCCTATACTATGGCCCGCTATGCCGGCCGCCTCTTTAGGCCTCATATTCTCATATAACCGGCTTCTGCCCTTTATTATTGTTTCTCCACTATTGCTCCCTCCACCCTCCCGGGGATGCTTGTGGTGACTGACCGGGCACGGCGTTGACCAGGGGTTCCCGTAGCGTAAGCTAGCTTACGCAATACGAGAGAACCTCTCGTAAGAGAACGAATCGGTTACCTAACGTAACCTCGGTTCTCTCTAGATGAGGGAATAAGTATTGCGTTCCCGGCCGTGCCCGCTCTAACAGCGATTCGCTTCATCACTATAAATCGTTGTTCCAAACCACGGAGAGTGCTTATATACACTCAAGCCACGCCCCTTTCGGCGGGCTTTGACGTAGTGAGCGAGCGTCGTCCGCTCATTGGGCGCGGGTTCAGCACCGCTCTCCGATTGGTTTGAGCACTTCCCAGGAACGAACCAATGAGCCTGCTAGTTAGCCCGCTCTAGGTCCTGCACCTGAGAAGTGTGTTGACAATGATTACAAATTATAAAAAATTTTGGCTTCAATTGTTCGGCAAGAAGAATCTTTCCCGTACGCGTAAGCTAGCTTACGCAATACTCGTTCCCTCATCTCAGAGAGAACCGAGGTAACGTTAGGTAACCGATTCGTTTTGTGTTGCCGTGTAAACTGGGAGAAATGGCGTTTTAGGTTCTCTCTTGTCGATTCCAGGATTCTGATTGGCTTGCATGGCTTTATCCTTAACCCCTACACTGCCGCCAATAGGTTTGGCATAGTTATGATGGGGCTGGATGGCGTATTTATGCGGTGTGTAAACGATGTTATTTTCGAAAACGGAGAGGGGAAAATATTCGTTTTGGTAAATAACTGGCTTTGTCTAATACACCAAGACTCTTCTCAGAGATCCTTTCTGAGCCACCTCCTCAAAAAAAAAAAAAAAACACCTTTCAAAATGGCCACCACTTCCTTTACCCTAGGCTCATCATATTAATCAAGTAGCTCAGGCCACTGTGCTCTTAGGAACCTTAAGTGCTGCAGAAATTTATTTGTAACCTTGGCCAGATCTGTGCCTTGCCACCATTCTGTCTCTGAGCTCTTCAGGCAGTTCCTTTGACCTCATGATTCTCATTTGCTACAGTGTACAGTGGGTACTATTTCCAAAAAAAGTGGAGTATCCCTTTAAGTGAGCATCGTGCAGGTCTTTACTGTGGCAGTGTCACAACTGTGCTCTATAAAAAGAAAGACCATCATATTTTGTAGTCCGATTCTGACATCCAATGGCACAACCAAAAAAAAAAAATTCCTCCACTTGCTACCACTGTTTTTCTGCCACCATAGTGTGCACCCAACTGCATTGACATCTGCTCCCAAATGATCTACTTATAAGTCTTGTCGCTCATTCTACACGTGTCAGAGTTATGCTTGATTTTGTCAGATGACACGAAAATGAATTTAAAAGCAATGTGATTTCTGTGTTTGAAGGTGTACACACACCTGCATGTGATCGAAGAGAGGATGAACCAAAGCCTGGCTCTGCTCTATAAAGTCCCCGGCCTGGCTGAGAAACTTCACGACGAAATCCGTAAGTGTTTTAGTGAATTATTTTGTTGCCTCAAAGTCTAATAATTCTCAAAATCATTCACTCAATCTGTCTGTCTCTGCAGAGGAGTTAGTGAGAACAGAGAGAGGGGACATCAGCGAACTCATGACCACTTCCTTTTCGGAGACGCGCACCACAGAAGAGCTGCTTCCTGCCGAGAGCGAGGGAAGAGCGAGATGATGAGGAGGAAGAGGACAGAGCTTTCCAGAACCGCCCCTACCCGCCACGCATCGGTACAACATGCACACATACACAAAATTTGAGGACAGACATGAAGCTTAACTCAGAAATAAGCATGTTAACAGTCTGAAAATACTAACTATCCTTTATCCTTTCTCTTTATTTTTGGCCAATGTAGACCCCCAGCCTAGCGATAAGAAAGGTAAATAAAGCTCTGATCTCTCTTCCTGTGATATAATTAGGGCCATCAAATGTATAAATATATATATATATATATATATATATATATATATATATATATATATATATATATATATATATAAAATATACACACATGCATGTATATTTAAGAAAAAAATATTATTTATATATAAAATATTTTTATATAATATAAATTATATATATTTCTATATGCATTATATACATGAAAATATTTCTTTAATATATGCAAGCATGTGTGTGTATTTTTATATATAAAATAATTATACACAGTGCACCCACATATATTATGTAAACACAAACTTTTATATTGGATGCGATTAATCACGATTAATCATTTGACAGCCCTAAATATAATCATTTAATAGTTTGTTTTTAGTTCTATATTTATATAGTTGAATAACTGTAAGATCACTCTTCTGTCTGTCCACAGTTTCATCAGTAGATGAGTATGACTACACCACCTCTGAGAGAGGACCAACTTATGAATATGAGGAGAAGGTTAGGACAAAATCTGCTCTAAGAGACACAGAATAATGTGTACAGTATAATGTGTACAGAATCGCTCATCAAGTGCTTTTATTACAGAAGTGACTTCTTTTTACTTTTGGACTGAAATTCTAGCTGCATTAATGTCTGTTCTAACGACTGCATGATTTGGGGGGAACATCTATTTTATTTTGGATTAATCAAGAGCACTCGGTTAATAAATAATGTCTTTACTTCTGGTGGTCTCATCAAATCACGTTTGAAATTGAAGGTATAGTCAAAAACATTGCCTTTTGGGGTACAGTATTTCACACAGTGTCGTATAAAGCACATTTTGGCAAATGTAGGTATTTTATTGAAACAGAAAGTTTGAACACTATTTCACAGTATACTGTATCTATGTTCTGGAGTAATAGTAGTATGTCAGTGTGCTACTATGAACAAGTTCTGCAGTTTTGCAACTTGACCACTGGATGTCACCATTTGGAGTTTTAATGAGTTTGAATGAACAAAAACTTCATAGATGATATTTCCCTAATAAAAAATGCTCTCTGACATTTCTCTGACAATTCCCTTTTAATGCCAAGCTTAAGTAGAACTGAAAATGTTTTTCTATCCCACACAATCAACTCTGTGTTCCTCAGATCAACACCTCTGTAGAGCTGAAGCAAGTGGTCTACAAGTCTCCAGGAATCCAGAGAGATGAGCTGGTGAGCGTTCAAAGGCTTTCATTTGTGAATTCCTTTGCTTTACAATATCTAATGTTTAGTTTTCTTCTTTTAGCTCTTGGAAAATATATTGTACCAAACTTGTCATTCTACTTTCATGTTTAAGCGTAAATGCAAAGCAATTACTTAAAGATATTGGATAGGCAACATTTCTCAAAAACACTTTTTCGTTATACTGGTTGAAACTTTCTTAACATCCTGAGAGCAGTCAATAATAGAAATGGTATAAATATTTAAAAATAATATATACTTTAATCTTCTGTGGAAGTCTCAGGACCAAAAACAAGATTTGTCCACTGAATGCAATGAAAGGATGTCCTACCTGCCAGTCAACATATGGGCACTTCTCAATCAAAAGGCTGTGTCCAAGTAAGGCAGCGCATCTTGGCTGGCACGTCATCAAGCTTGTTTTCATTCAGCTCATTCTGAAAGATGCATCAAGTTTTCAGGGCAAGAACATGCGTGACTTAGACATGCGTATTTACTAGAACCGTCTCATTCTTAGAGTTCTAGGGTAGAATCTTATGCTTTAGCTTGCTGCTAGCCTCTCCTGATCTCTTGATATATGAATGATCAATATAGTAAATCAGTGGCACACATCAATCATCTGACACACTCAGTTCAGTTCCTAGAGACTATTCTAACGAGCTGAGGATCTGAATCAGGTGTGTTAAAGGGGTCATGAACTGGCTTTTTAATTTTGTTGTCTGAGGTCAACTTATGACGTTCGCTTGATTTTTACCTTCAAAAACAAAAATGAATAAGTTATGGGCTATTTTCTTCCCTAGTTTTCAGCCTACTTGAAAAATGCTCGGATTTTATGGGCGTGTCGCACTGAAGACTTGGAAGTAAACGCCCACTGCTGTGAGTGGATAACAGTTTTGCATATTAAAATGAGCTTCAACTCTGTCGTCGGTTTACTTGTAGACACATACACATAATTATTAAGATATCAAACGATCTGTAACAATGCAATGCTAGCCGAGTAGATTATTATTTCTAAAATAAAAATATTACTCACATAAGTGTGTTGCACCACTCCTGTTGGATCCAATATAGACGGCACATCACCGTTCTTTTCTCTTAATCGGTCTGCAAATCCAGCCTTAAACTGTGTCTTGTTCACAAAACAGTCCTCTGTGAAATGAAGCGAAAATGCGTTAATATGTTAATAATAAATATGTTTTACACTCATCTGCTGGAACGTCATTAAAAACAAAATTTAACCAGGCATTCCTAATATTGGAATCCAGAGGAAGCTTATGCAGTGACTGTCTTCTTCCACAGTCAGGCACGGCACAACATTTTGTCAACGGAATGTTTATTGCTGGTAGCTCGCTCCAGTTTGTCATCACGAGGTATGCTTTTGTTTACCTATGCGTGAATGCGCGAATCGGTGGGCGGGGCTAAACCGGCCGTGTTGAAGTAGGGCGGGTTGATGAGCGGATGGGGTTTTAGCGTCTTTGACGTCATACTTCCACACTTTCAAAAACGAGTCGTTTGTTGAGGCTGGTGTCAATAAAAGCTTTTATTGGACTAACAAGGTCGTTTTCAGTTCTGAAACTTACAGGATATTCTTATAATATGATGACCCCTTAGATGTCAAAAGCTCAAGGAAAATTTGATTTCTCAGTTCATCACCCTTTAAATAAGGGAGACATACACAATATGCAGAGCAGTGGGTCCCAAAGACTGGAGTTGAGAACCACTGTAGTAAATGGTTTAACAGTATTTGACAATATGCAGAATAATAAATTGTGTTAATATATTACAATAATGTATAAGGAATTGATGCTTTAATTGATATGATATGAACGGCTGAAAAAAAGGCTAATACCAAGCTGGGGACTATTTTCAGGTGCTGCGTCATATCATTAAGCCTGCTATCATTGTGCAGCAGTCAAGTTTCTTGATTATTACGCAGGAATGAGAGTATAGTTCCTAGCCATATCAGCCTAGAAAATCACAACTTTACATTTTCCGTCGGTCTTAGTGCACAATTTAACTACAGGAGACTCAAGTTTTAAATAAAGCTAAGCTAAGCTAAGCTATGCTAAAAATGGTACCGCCAGAACCCGAAGACCGGCTGAATGGATTCAAAAATGGTAAAACTCAGCAGTTTAACTCTGGGGGAGTTGAGAAATGAGCCTATTTTCAACAAAAAAAAAGTGGAGTGGAAGAACAATAGAGCAGTGGCTGATTAAGTACGATGGATTTCCATTTTATACAAATAAAGTTATGCCCCCTCAGGTGCTAATATGTTCCCTGTATATAGTACTACTGAAACTCATTTGCTTTTTTTTTATCTATCACAGCAGCCGGACGTTTTGGGAGACGTCTTAACCGCGGGGCAATGGTGGGGCTGCTGGTGGTTGCCGTGGCCATCGCTATGGTGATGGTCATCAGCTTGTTGCTAGTCCGCGTAAGCCATATGGAACCATCAGCCATGGCATAGTTGAGGTGAGAGTTCAGCTGACAGGATGTCCAAATGGCTTGTTTTAGAAGGAGTGCATTCAATAAATGGGGTCAAACTCTTACGTCACTACGGCTTCTGGCTGCGTTTGTGGTTTTTAATGTGTCAGCCTAATGTAAATATATCTTCTTGACACATTCAAGTAATATAATATAGTAATTTTTTGCACTTTGATATTTTGATTTGATAGGGAAAAAAAGCAAAAAACCCACAAGGGGGAAAACATAATAAATGAAACATAAAACACTGAACTAGAAGAACAAATACTGACTCAAGAACATGACGACCATCACAGGGGAAACCGGGTGACATAAGACAAAGATAGCAAACAAGAGGAGACTTAAATAGGGAACAAATCAAAAGGGAACAGGTGGAAGAACTCAAACACTAATCAGGTAACGAAAGGAAGGGATCAAACAATGACTAGAGCACATGGCCCAACAGAACAAAGACACCTATGTGCAATACAACACAGGACAGACACGTGACATAAACAGTAGTGCATAATGTCTGAGACTTGATAAGGGGTTCTTTTTCAATAATTGCACCACCATTTATCCAATAAATATTTCAATAGACATGAAATAATGATTTGAGTTTAAATTATTTTGATAAGATAGAGGGCCGTTCAGAGCAGGAAAAATGTATAATTGTGAATAAAGTAAAAACATAAGAAAAGCTGCCTTAGTGTAATCTACAGCTGCAGTTATGAGATATAAAACTGCAATTATGAGAAATAGTCTCATTTCTAAAATATAAGTCAATCAGTCACAATCAGATAAGTGACTTAATTATTTTTACTCGAAAATGTATGGCAAGTCTCAGTTTGATAGTCTGTCAGTATACACAAAAGGTTGATCATTATATTTATGTTAAATTATATAATGATGATAAATCATTGTTAAACACAAATATTTGACAGAATCAAGCATTTATGCAATGGATAATTATTAGAGCCCAACCGATAAAGAATTTTGAAGGCCGATACCAATACAAATATTTGTTGGTTTTAAAATTTGATATTCCGATATATCGGTCGATTTATTTTTATTTTTTCAAAAACGCACAACAAAACATTAACAGATTTCCCTAACATTAGTTATTTGTAGTTATTTATGAGTTTTAACTATATTTAACAATATGATAATGCCTTGTTTACAGCAGAACAGACTGATGATAATGGCATTAGCTAGCTTTGTGGTTAGCTAGCCTATGATGAGTTATAATTTAGCAATGGATAACGTCATACTGCAAATTGTAAAACATACATGTTCAATATAACAGGCCAAGGAGAGATGATACATCTCATTGCTATAACGGTCACGCGCTATTAAAGAAATACTTCAGTCACATTGTCAAAAGTTAAAAGGAGTCAGTCAACTACGCTGTAACAACGTAACGTAATTATTAGCTAATTCCGCTTCACTCTCGGCTTATTTAACAGCAGCAAAACTGGACATGGTAGTCACAAATTCTGTTCTTTTAATTGTTATTCAAGCAATATCCAACGCATTCTCATCCTTTATCGTCATATAGAAAGCTATATGACAAAACGGCGCTATACTACGCACATGGCATCCGTTATCATTACTATAACAAGCGCTGTGATGGTTAGGTTTAGGTGTGGGGTAGGGTAGTCTCATATTACGCTAAAGGATTTATTGGATTTATTACGCCTTGGGTTCGCATGTTATATTAACGATAAAGGGTGTCATGTGCGTAGTATAGCGCCATTTTTGCATATAGCACTCTATATGACGATAAAGGATGAGAACGGGCTCGTATGTCTCGTGACCAACTCAACGAGTATTGCCAACAGGGACAGTGTAGAGTGCCCCCTGGTGGACAAACTATACAACTCCAACACTAATGACATGGTTGAAGCATGTTTCGTCCGTTTTTATTTTATTTTTGAAATATTCATTACCGATATATTTGGAAAATGCCTAATGTCGGCCTGCCGATAAATCAGTCTGGCTCTAATAATTATGCTGGTTGTGTATTTGTAGAATACAAATGACATATGCAGATTGCAACATCACAGTATGTTTCTATACACACTCTAGATAGTATAGGTCTCTAATATTATTACATCTTGTAATGTTCTTCCATATGGGAAGTTTGATCAGATGTGCCCATCGTAATGATTTGATTTTTGCTCATGGCCAATCTTTCTGTTGCTTAATTCTTTCCATTTAAATTCACTTATGCTCCATTTTAAGCGATTCTTTCCCCATCTTGTCTCTGTCCCTTTCCCAGCAGGTCGACCCCATGCTGACCCCCGAGGAAAGACAACTCAATAAGATGCAGAACCATGGCTATGAAAACCCCACTTACAAATTCTTCGAGCAAATGAACTGAGGAGGGTTCTGCAGTCTCAAGGCCATGCCCTCCCCTCTCGCCTCCCGCTTTTCGATTGGGGTTTCCACTGCAACCCCCCTCTCCCTCGTGTACTCAATGTATGTCTATATGACCGATGTTCAAAATGTACAACAAACCCGGCACGTAAATAGGGAGTTTGTAGTAAAACGTTTGCATACTACTCTCTCATCAGGGAGAGAGAACACCAATAAGAGAATCCGCAGACCACCGAGAGCTCCTTTATCTCCCGGTTTTTGCTTTCGTTCATGAGGGCGTGGCCGTGCCGAGCATGTTTCGGCGGTTGTAAAATCTTGTGAGAATAGTTTCACACATTCTTTTCTGAATGAATTACGTGTTTCAAAGAAGCTAAACATGTTCAACATGAACGGTTTGTTTTGTCATTTCTATTTTCAAAGCAGAGTTTATTTCATGGTGAATCTGTGATATGAATGAAATAATATATTTTTGAGTTCACTACAGAAACCCGGTAGGGAAATCGAGAAATTTTTGGCCCTCTAAGAAAACTCTTAGACAAATAAACTCATTCTGTTTTAATAAGACTTCAAAAGGAAGGAGGTTTGTATTGACATTCTAACTAAACCATCAAACATTCTGGTAGATTATTAGTCTCAATTACACACCGTACGAAACTGAATCAGTGTTTTAAATGTATCACGAACGTTCATCCAACAATACTACCCTAAAGCTTAGGATATTTTTCTGGTATCGCTTCTTTAAGAATCAATTCTAAGTAATCCGAAGTCCATACGCGTAAAGAAAAGCATGCAAAATTTGGTGTATGATGCTATAACGTACTTGTGTTGGTCCTGTTTCTTGCTTTTTGATAAAAATGAAAAAAAAATCAGTTCAACAATGACATGTACATAACTAAAGACGTGACTCGAATAGACGTTTCTATCATTAATTTGTATTGACGCAACGTGTGGACAAAAAAGATGACCTTGTGCTGCTCACACAGAGAACGAAACATTTCCTAACATGGCTGAATGAAAACGGACTGTTGTATAAACCAGCACAAGAAAATGACACGGTATCTCCTGACTGAATGTATCTTCGGTAGACATAGGCTCCATTCACCGTTCCTCCTAACACACCACGGCGGTTAGAGCGTAGGTTAGTTAGCTTAGCTAATCGCTCCGTTTTCATACAGTAGTTGATTTAACCGTCGAGGGTTTGTGTTGTGTGACTGAAACTAGTATGCCGTCACCTGTGAAAGGTGGTAAACAACTTTCACCGATTCCAAAACTGGTTTAAGTTTCTACACGTGTTACTAAGGCCTGAAAAATCAAGTTTTGTTTTTTATATATATATATATTAGAGGGTTATAGAGTTGTCTGTTTATTGCATTTATGTTCTAGTACATGATAGAAATTTTAAATCAAACTTTTAGGTGTCCGCCGCTGTGACACAAATAACGTGAACACAACAATTTACTGTTAGCCTGTCGTAGAAAGGACATGTCTTAGTCTAAATCTTTTTAATTGTAGAGCTTACAGGTTCAGAATCATCATTTATATTACGTGACATATCAACAGAAGTGAAACCAAAATGTGGGCCCAGTACGTTTGTTTTCTGTTTCTGCAGTCCAAAACTACACTTTTATATAAACCAAACCAAACTCCGTCCTGTGGAATCGATAGCTCATATTTATTTTTTCAGAGTCAAGATGCACCAAACATGACATGATCGTTTGTATTTGATTGCATTGCCTTTTTTTGTCTTCCTTTGTCCTGGAACAGTCACATTTGAACATACCTGAACTGAAACCAAACAAAAATGCGTTTAACCTCACAGTTCTGGAACTTTTGAACAAAAATATCAAGGCATGCTACTCATTCTTAAGGCACCATTAGAAACAATGTGTTAGAGGTTAGACTGGCCTAATTCAACACATGGCATCAGAAGCTCATGGCACTTAAAACGGCTCTGTAGTCTTGATCGCTCTGAGGTGTATTTATGAATTGTGATCAGTTAACATTGTGGTTCGATGCCCTAATTTAGGACTCTTAAATAAGATTTCGTACCAGCATCAGGCAGATTTAGGACGATGTATTCAGTAAAGATTGATTTTACATTTATACGCGTCTTCTCTTGGCTGAGATGACTCATCCCTCTCTTATCCTGAACCAATAGAAATGTAAACGAAGTTACGGATGTTTTAACTGCTGCATTATTGCCTTTTTCAATGGTGTGTTTTGGATGTAATTATATGTATTTTTTATTTAAGTCGATATTAATTGGAGTTTGGGTCAGTTGCTATATAGATTTGGACTGTAAACACTGAACGGGTCTGATCAACATAATGCTTTTAAACTAAACTAAATAACAGAGCACAACTGTATCCAGATTGACTCATTTGTGTCCATTCATCACTTCAGAATCGTCCCTCGTCTTGCTGAATTCATAACTGAAGGATCAATGCAGTGAAGGTTAAGATGGAAATGCATTTAGCCTAGGTCTAATATGTTGAACTTCCTACACACCCCAGTTTTATCTTTCAAATTACTAGCATGTATTAAAGATGCAACTTGATAATGTAACATAATTGGTTACTTTAAAAGTAAAGATGTAATTTGGTGAACTGGTGCTTTAAGGAACTTTACAGAATTTGACTTTAAGCTACTGAAACCAATGCAATTAAATAAGCTGACCTGGAATCATTCTGAATTTCACCAAAGACATGTTCTGGATATGATTGGAAGGCCAAATAATGTGTTGTGTTTTTAATTGACATGTATTGTAAAAGCAAGCAACCTGTGAACTGATCTGGCTTGTTGTACTTGCATTAAAATGACAATAAAATTATAAATGACCCACACAATTTGACTGTGGCTTTTAACTTTTGGAATAGTAGGAGTTAGTGTCAGAAAATCTCTCAGAAAATTAAACAACAATTATAACGGACTGAATTAGAAGTATGCCAGAAACAAAGATATTTGACTTTGATGGAACAAATAATTGAATTGTGAATTCAATCAAACAACAAGCTGAGAGCGTGGTTGCAAACAATGAAAATAAAGCGCAGGATTTAGTCATGGCAGTCTGTCTTTATAACAAAAATCTAAAGTAAAAAAAAAACAAAACAAGAAACAACAACCAATTAAAGTAGACGAGAACGGACAGTGAACTGAACAAAGATGGCTTAAAAACATAAGGCAAACTAATCAACTAATGAATAACAGGTGCACATGATAATCAAATGAAAAAGAAACCATGGAGAAAACTATACACAGGAAACTGAACTAAAACAGGTGACAAACCCACCTATATATATATATATATATATATATATATATATATATATATATATATATATATATATATATATATATATATATATATATATATATATATATATATATATATATTTATTTACATTTTATTGACAGTATATGTATTGAAAAAATATTAATTGTTTTTTTTTATTATTATTAAAATAATTGTACAGAAATTAGTACAATTTTAAATTGATTGTTTTGAACAAATATTAACTTAGACATTATTAAAAACATAAGAAAGCTTATTGTTCTTTGAATACTGTGTTCTTTGCGTACCAAAAACCCAAGCTTGCAGGGGTTGTTGGTAGCAAAATGTTGAATTTTTTATTACTATTATTATTATTATTATTATTGCAGAATGACTTTTACTTAATTTCCGCTGCACTATAGCTTGTTGCTTGAGCATGTGTTTTGCTTTTCTTTGTTTCACTTGTCTGTTTCTATTTTTCTTTGTTTCATTTTCTGTTTCTTTATCCACAGCAGAAATTGTCAAATGACCGCTGTAACATTTAGCAAGAATAGAAAAAGGCCTTGCTTCCTGAGGTTGAAAATTGAGAGAAGGGAAAGTACATTGTTTGGCAGGAAACGTTCTTTCTGTCAGCTTGGTCTCTGCTTGCTATCACTTAACAACTTATTTATTCACCCCCCATTTTCATATATTTTACTTCAATGACATTGTTTGAATGAAAGATCAAAAGGATAAACAAGCAGATTTTTTTTACATATTTACGGGTGCCATTAATTCTGACCACAACTGTAAGTTTATATAAGTGAAATTAATCTACAGAATAAATGGATATTTGGCTGTCTTTTACTGCTGCTGCCAACATAAATGTACTTGGCTTATTAATACATGTTGCCAGTCAAAAACGACACAAGCATGGAGCAGCAGTGGTCAATATGGATACTTGAATATTAAATAAGTAAATACAGTAGTCAACATTTGAAGTTGTAAAAAAAAATCTTTCTTCTAGGCACACAAAGATATCCAGATTCAGTCAATTCATCTCAACAATGGTGACGAGCAGAATATTCAATTAGGAAATGTAAATTACATAGACAATTCAGATCATAATTTATTCATACCGCAATGCATGATGGGAGCCATTAATGAGTTGTGATTGGTGGCAACAAGGATTATAATTGTATCACCATGGTTGAGATAGGCTGATTATTGATCTCTGTGTTTCTAAATAAAGATGAAAGTGATTTGATCAGAATAATTTTTATTAAATGTTTTAGCTTACAAGAAAGATATGATTACCATATGCTGTAGAAGAACTAAGTTATTGCTATCAAGTAAAACCAGATCATCTGAATGAGTTTCATTTTTCAGAACACAGCATGATTTGTCATTAAATAACCAACACTATAAGATCATACTTGTCTATGTTCATTTGACTCTTATAAATGAATAACATCAGACAAAGTTTAAACTTGAAGTATAAGGATCAAGAGCCCAACTAAAGCAGACACTGATCTCCATAACGGTGGCTTACAATTTGTGATTTTCTCCTTCAGTGATTCTGCTTGTGATCATCAGGTGTCTTCAATAATGCTCAATCATCACTCAATTAATCACTTAATTATCTCATTAACTTTAACACTGCTTCAGTGTTCATTTAACACTCAGCTCAGAGTTTGATTGGATGGCTTAAAATGACTTCCATGATGTTGAAGTTACATGAAAAAATTATGTTTGTTTAACGAAACCAAGTTATGTGGAACCGGTGGAACCTGTTTGCATTAAAAAGTTAAGTAACGCCAACACATCATTTTTTTGAGTGTGAGGACTTATAATCAAATGCTGAGGCAGCGGAAAAACATACATGGGCATGCATGAGCTCTTTGTAAACTATGGTTAACAGACACCTGACCACAACTTTCATTTGCGTGATGTTGGTAGCAGTGTGCAATGTATTGACAGGAATCTGCCATGAGTATTGTTAACTGATGAGTCTTTAAAATGTATAAAGGAGGGATTAAAATTGTGTTTTTAATCCACTACAGAAAATAAAGGGTAACACTTTATAACTACACGCTAATAATCATTAGTTAAGTATGAGTAAACCATTAATTCATCATTCATAAAGCATTAATAGACATTAATAATCAGTTTATAAATACAGCTATAAATGCTTTCTTCTTGATTTAAAAGCATATCTATAACTTGTTTAATTATTGTATTTTCATCCTTTATTAATGATCAATTTATCATTTCTAAATGAAGAATTGCATTTTTTATGAACCAGTTATTTGAGAGTTGTCAATGGTTCATAAGATTTTTTCAGGCCACTTTTTCTCAAGAATGTTAATAAAGCTGTAATTGCTCTACCAGATTCTAATCCTGTCTTTAAAAGTCCTGTTCTTCGCGATTCCATTTTTCATACGTTAGTTAGTGTGTAATGTTGCTGTTAGAGCATAAATAATACCTGTAAAATTATAAAGCTCAAAGTTCAATGTGAACCATCTGTTTGGACTTCATCCCTCTACTTCCTTTTTTATGACATAACTAGAACAGTTTTTTGACAAATCGATAAGCTGCTGTCAAATCACACCCCATGAACCACTGGCACAATCAGAACTCGTTACGTTTTTCTGAAGGAGGGACTTCATAGAACAAGGAGTCATCGGCCCGTTTTTTGGACAGTGAAAACAGCGGTATACAGTAGGGGTGTAACAATATATCGTGCCACAATATATTGCAATACAAAAAAGCAACAATACGTATCGTGGATAGTGACAATATGTATCGTGGATAGTCCCCTCAAAATATAAATTACTGTGTGAGAAAAACTTGATTATAATGTATAATAATGCAATGGGGGAATATTTGAGACTTCTGATAATGCCAAATGTCTTAGGTTACCAGTAAAAAGTGGTCAACATTATTTTAAATATATCTAGTCAGTGACAGCGTGCAAGCATATTCATCTAAAATAATTCAGTATTTTCAGCTTCAGAATCATGAATATTGTTATTCTGGTGTTACCATTGTCCTTGGGTTTCAGCACCAAGTCCAAACCAATTCATTTAAACCCACAATGTAATATCATTTTAATTAACAGTACATTTTTTTGTTAACCTTTTACCATATACGTCTTGAAGTATCGCAATAATATCGTATCGTGAGATCAGTATCGTGATATGTATCGAATCGTGACATGAGGGGATCGTTACACCCCTAGTATACAGATAAGTAAATTGTGTGAAAAATACTGTTTTTTTACACGCGAAACATGAACACGTTATATTGCACACTGTAAACACAATCAAAGCTTCAAAAAAGCATGAAAAAAGGGACCTTTAAAGTATTTTATAAGGTGAACTAACCAGTAACCAAGGCTTGCATATCTCCTACATCAATTCTTTACTGGTGTAAAGTATCTGGTCAGGTTTTGGAGAAAATGTATTCAATAATTAATAACTCATATTTAATAATTATTCATATGGGTTTGAACCAGATAATCATGCATGTTAAATCGCCCAAAGAGGTGGATAATATGTTAGCTGCCTCTGCATTCATAGATTTACATAGACAACTGACCTATGATTAAAATGAGCTAAATTGTATATCAATACTCAATCCCAAAGGGTTATAATTAAATATTAATATATCAGTGATGTCTAACATAAATAACTTCTAATGGAATTAATTAATTACCGAATAATCAGTTCGCCAGCGAACTGACCTTACGGTCTTTCATTAACCCTAAAGGAAAGTTAAAGATAACTAGAAAGGCAGGCTATATTTCTGGCTGTGAAAACAGCTTCCCTGTCCTATAAACAAAATACTATTTAACCCTGTAAGACCCAAATATAGAAAAAAAAGGGAAAAAAAAATTTTCACCTATCAGATGTTGTTGTAGGTGGCCTCTGATGCAAATAATAAAGTTTTTTTTTTTTTTTAAATATGTTTTAGTAAGTTTTTAAGGAAATGTTGTAATATTGCAACGTTGGGCCTATGGGGGAGCAGAATTTCAGCTTTGGCACTCAGACTGTTTGAACAAATATACAGAACAACTAATGGCTTATTTGAAGTGTGGCTTGCTTACATAGCACCATAACAGTCAATAATATGAATAATAATAATAATCACCCGATAGTCATATTTCTATTAATTAGAATTTATTAAAAATAAACATAAAATATAAATATTAAATACAAAACAGATTGAAATCTGTCAAATAAACAGTAGTCCAGTGTTCACTTGCAATGGTAGTCCTAAAAGCAGTTCCTTTCCTCTGAAAAGCAGAGACGGAGATTGCACTTCTTGCAGAGCATATTCGAATATCCTTTTTTGCAGTGTCTGCAGCGTCCTTTCTGAAATGAAGATAACAGTTGTAAGAGCTAGAGTATGTTCAAGTATAAATCATTTTAATTAAATTAATCCTATTTATGTGATACATTCCACTGAAGTCTAGGGCTGGGACAGTTACCGCAATACCGTGGTCACGACACCTACCGCGGGTCTAAGCTTGTCACATGATCACCGCAAAAAAACCATTGGCCTGCCCATGTGTGCACATTGTGTCTGATGACATGGATTCATTGATTCTATGACATGGAATATGTCTAATGACATTGTGTCTTACATGGATTCAAGGTTGTCTAACCAAAACTTATCAAAAGATGGAGCACATCCGACTTTTCGCGAGTTGGGGAGCCGATGACACATAATAATATTCCTTTTGTATTAGAGATGCTCGGATGGGCTATTTCTTGCTTTTCAACCGCAGTTAAAAAAATAAAAAAAATCATACCGTCCCAGCCCTACTGAAGTCAGACAAATCTAAAAGGAATATACAAACCCCCAGACCTCTTACATCCCCACATTCCAGAACATCAACACCTGTCCCTGAACAATGGACCATGCAACCCCCTTTGTCTGGACATCCACACCTTGAATAACCATCCTCCACAGCACTCCACAAACACTGTCTGCCTTGCTACAAGCAGATATTTGGGCAAACAAACAAAGCCTAGATAAAAAACAGCTAACATACAGAAACAATTTCAAGTACTGGTACTGACAGGAAACTCCAACCATAAATAACTTATTCATTTAAAATGATTCAAATCTGATCTAAACTGAAAATTATAACAAATAACACATTTAGATATTGTGAATAATCAAATACATAATATTTCTGCAAGTATTTCTCCTGTATATGAACATTTGAGAAGTGCAATGCCTCCATGTAATGTGCAAGGTGCACATGCTATTTTGACTACCATTCTATCCCAACGTTGTAAAATTACAACAAAGACATAACAAGCTACAAATCTAATTTGATGCATGCATTCCACAATAACCAAATATTTACATGAACTAGACATTCTAACAATGACAAAAAAATATATTTCTGGGGTTTTACTTACTTCAATGTTGAAATATCCAGTCCAATGAAACAAGGAGATGTGCTTCCAGTAAAGTTTGCAGGTTGCATGAGTTCATGACCTTATGGCAAGACCTATATACACATTTACTATCCAATGACATTGTAAGACTAATCATTAGGACCCATTAACTATGTAAATGTTGTCTTTAAAAAACACTAATTTGCAGATGTGTTTTTTGAAGAGCTAAAAGTGATGTTGTAATATTACAACCACAGGTCTTACAGGGTTAAAGTATCTTTAAAGGGACTTGAATATGAGCAAGAGACAGTCAACCAAATGGATAATGCATTTAATAAAAGAGTGCGTATAGACGGTTACTAACGTTACATGGGATAGATGTATATACAAACAGATAATGGACAAAACACGGACAGATTGAAAGTGAAAGAAACAGGGGGCGAGTGGGAGAGATAGAAGATCTGTAAAGCATCACAGTTTGGCAAAATTCACCTGGACAGTCAAACCTTTTAAGAGACTACACGGAAAAACTCTTTGGGTGGCTGCTTCGAAGGCATGAGGATGTGTCCCGTCTGTATCATCACGTGGTCCACGAAGGTGTCGGAGGCGTGCTTCAAACGAAAGTTTAAAGATCTTGGATGTAAAGACAGTAAGGGCCACAGCATCACCTCCATTCAAAATGTTTAATACACACTTTTCTTGTTCAGGCTTCAGTTTGCTAATGCTGGGAATATTCTCCACAACAGAGCGAATTGCATCCGCGTGTCCATATCCGCGGTTGTTTTCGATTTCCCTGACCTAATCTTTAACTCTGTGCTTAGCGACTACGTCCCTGTCCCAAATGGCACACTCCGGACTTGTGGACTTCCTCAGAGTCCACACTTCGGTTACGTCATGAAGTGCAGACCTATATTGCCCTTAGCGCGAGTCTTCGAGGGCGCATTGAGAGGTATTTTTGGGACAGACTCGATCGTCACGCCGGAAACAGGAAGACGGTCTGGTTGTTGCATAGACAGTATAAGTACAAAAGCAGGATTTATTTTATTTTCTCAAATCTTATGTCCATGTGAAATACGCAGCCTGCTTTTAAAGTTCTATAATTGTATATGCCACCTGGGCATTCCAATAGATGTCATGGTTATGTAAATGATAAAAAAAGTTGTAAATAATAATACATAATGTTCAATTTTAACACAAAATTAAAATGAGTTTAAGAAAAATGTATAGGTTTCAGTATTCATAATACGTTTATGACTCAGTAAAGCGAATACATTTGGTTCTATTTATGTAATGAATCATAATGCGATCGTATTATTTAACATTCTTTTATTATGTTTGACATATCAATCACTGGTCTCTAAAGGTCGAATAGAATGTACACCTGGTAAAATGTACGCCTATATCATAACCATAACACCTTTAATATTCTATCTTTACAATCCGTGAGTGAAATCTCCTCCCATCTGTTGTCTGATTGGCCTTTCGCAAGGATTCCTGGGTAGTTAAAGTGCGTGGAGCCTGCATCTATGCGGGCTTCGTGGAAGACCGCTTCAAGGATACAAAGGGGGCGCTGCTGAGCACACTTCAGAGTGTTAAAATGCCAAATGGGACAGCCTACGGAGTCGTAGACTCGGCGAGCACGCGCAATTTAAGTCCACGAGACCGCAAGTCCGCGTGAAGTGCGCGATTTGGGACAGGGCGGCTTTCAGCCCGCCCTCTGTTCGTTGATTGGCCTGGCTGTTTTCAGGTCGGAGGAAAGCGGAAAGATAGGCCGCTGGCTCAGACTGATTACAGAAGCAAAATGAAATTGAGCGGAAGTGTAGCACTCCTGTAAGGGAGCAGGTTTATCAGTAAACAGTCAGACGAGATGCTTCATTAACTGAGTTTTTACTTAGAATCAATTGTGGCAATAAATGAACAATTATTACACAACAATGCATGAGCTCTATTATTTCTATAATGTTATACACAAGTGCATGAGCTCATATGTACTTCCCCTTTAAATCAGCGCGTCCCAAGCAGTGTTGCCAAGTCCGCTTATTGTAAGCAACTTTGGGCTTGTTTTTCTGTAAAGTTGCTTGCAAATATAGGTATTCGCGGGTCACGTTTTTTTTGGGCTTGTTTCTAAAGTGTAGTTGCTTATTTGGGCTTGTTCCCAGCTCGGATATTTTCAATGTTATTTAAATGTAGGAGTTTGTCTTGTCTGTTCCCTCTCTCCCTTTCCCCATTCAAAGAGTTTTTCCCACCCACACCCTTCGAGTACTATCCAATCAGAGGCAGAGAAGGGCAATCTTTTTTTTTTCTGGTTAGGAAAACGTCAGTGAGTGACGTTAAAATGAAAAAACGTGCGTGTCTGGACCATCGCGACTGATAGTGACTGAACTGTAGGAGAGTATTATATATTAATTATATGTTAGATATTTTAGATATAGATATTATAATTTAAATTCTGTTTAACCCTTTATCTGTCACCCCATTTTTCGCATAGACATGAAAATCACTATTCAAATGGTTGTAATTCAAGAATGCTTTGGAATATTTGGTCTTGTTTTGAAGAAGACATTTGCCTAATTCTTGTGAAGGATTAAGTGAAGTATTATGAAATTATGAAAGTGAAACAGAAAAAGTTATAAGTTTGAGTTTATGAAAATGAACAATGTAAAACATTATTTCTATTTTTTATAAAATATATTACAAAATATATTTAACTCTAGAACTGCAAGAAAATGTAAGCCAAAAATCTGAAGAAGTTGTGTTCCAAATTTTAGGTTGATATCTCAAAAATGAGCTTCAGTCAGATTTTATTTGGGCGCAGTATACCCACACTAGATGGACAGCCAAGCTTCATTACAGAAGAAAAATAAACTGTACGTGTGCACAGTTTTACAAAACTGCACACAGTTTACCAATCTGTCCACGTGGATGTAATTGAATTAAAAAAAAAAACTATCCGATCCGTCCCCACAGACTGTAAACCGTGCAAACAGTTTTTTTTTCTCATCTAGGGGGGCTCCAAAGAAAAAGCTCTTTTACTGTCTATGAGAAAAAGTCGCTTGTTTTGGGCTTGTTTTCACGGGCCTGGTTGCTTATTTGTCTCGCGAGATCTGGCAACACTGGTCCCAAGTTCACCGTGAATAAATGAGTGCACTTAAAGTATCCTGAAACAGCGACACTCTCTATATTAACAAGCCTCAATCTCACATAAAACACATGAAACAACACCGATCATACATCGACCTTTAACTAAACAGGGCACGTTATATAAATTCAACCGTATACATTTAATCACCCTACTGATAAACACAAGAGATTTGCGCGCGAACCGCGTGCTCTCCAGCTGAAAACTCTAGCATATTACATTGGATTCGCCCCGTATCGAATTCAACCCAACAATACAACACAATACCAAGCAAAAATAGATTTAGTCACACTAATATTCAAATGAGTGCAAATGTACGGTTCATGTACCTGTAAGGGAGCAGGTTTTTTGAGTAAACAGTCAGACGAGACGCTTCATTAACTGAGTTTTTACTTAGAATGAAGCGTTTCTTCTTCTTCTTTTGTATGGCGGTTGGCAACCAGCTTTTTGGTGCATTACCGCCACTATCTGGACTGGAGTGTGGATCAATGGGTCAGACTCATACACTGCAACCAGGTCTACCTACACTTTTTAAATTCTTTTAATTAACCCAGTTATCTTTAAAAAATAAAACAAAAAATAAAAACAAATTTCGCCAGACCCTCTTTGCATTATTTCCTGTAAATTTAGGGTAATCCCATTCTCACCTAGTTGTGATTTCAATCTTTGCCTAGCTTAATGGTATTTAGGACAATTCATAATTACATGTTCTACTGTCTCTTGACTATCGCAATATGCACCGTATCCATCAACATGCTTATTCATTATTAAGCCTGTATGTCCTAGTCTCATTTTAGACACCACATCTTCTTCTTGCCTCTTTCTGTATGTATCAGGCGCGTCATTAGACATGGGCATTCGGGGCTTCAGCCCCAGATGTTTTTTGTATAGCCCCGGATCAAAAAAAAAGAAAAAAGAAAAAGATTGTTAATTATTATTACATTTTAATCATTTAGTATTTATTTATTTAAAAAAAAAAACGGGTATTTTAATCTATCCTTCGGAATCATGTATTAAAGACGATTAAAATATTCAAGCAGATCAAAGTTATGGTTACACAGCAGGCTTGAGTTTAGATTGCACACCAGAGAGAGAGAGAGGTTTACAAAACTTTATTTAAAACACTTAATATTCAACAATTAACATTTGTATATATATGAAAAAATTAAAATTCCAAAACCAGATTTCCAGTCGTAAACACACAAGGCATCCATACCACCAATCACTGAAACCCTTCTCATTATTTACAAGACTATAGTATGCAAATTCTATTTTTAGTCTACCAGCCACTAATTTCATAAACATCAAGTCAAGTCAAGTCAAGTCACATTTATTTATATAGCGCTTCTCACAATACAGGTTGTATCAAAGCAGCTTCACAGTGATGACATGAAAGTAGTACAACACAGATCAACAATATTGTTAAATGTTAAATAAACCCAACTAAGCAAGCCAAAAGCAGGCAAAGCAAGGCGACAGTGGCAAGGAACCAAAACTCCATCAGATTGGATGGAGAAAAAACCTTGGGAGAACCCAGGCTCAGTCGGGGCCAGTTCTCCTCTGGCTTACATTCATATTGTTTATATATAAATATTGTTTATATACAACACGGAGCCATAACATATCGCCAGCGTTGAGTCGTCTCTTCACAGTCGTTGGGGCATCTGAATTCCCCGTGAGAGGCTGGATACAAACTGGACCTGACGAACGCCATTTTCTCGGGACAAACGTCCCGAGATAACAGCAGAAAGGCAGATGGGAAATAATTAGCATAGCTGATGTTCATAATGATTTCCATTATACGGGAGTCGGTGTTAGAAAATCACTATCTCGCAAACTCTCCGCAACCCAACCATACGTGCCGAAACGTTTGTCTAAAAGGCTGTCGAGCCCCACTGGTGCGTTAAGCAGTTTCAGCGGCAAACGGTTCTGTATGGCATAACAGAGGACTAAAAGGTAAGCATTATGTGAATGCTTGACTAAAGAGATGCGTCTTTAGTCTAGTTTTAAACTGTCAGTGAGTCAGAGCCTCGGACCGTATCGGGAAGGCTATTCCAGAGTTTTGGAGCTAAATGTGAGAACGCCCTCTCTCCTTTAGTGGACTTAGATATCCTAGGAATGACCAGAAGCCTTGAATTTAGTGATTTTAAAGAATGCGGTGGATTGTTTTCCCCAATTGGTATTACCTAAGAAAATACTATATCTTCAGGAATCCTATCTTGCTTCCTCCTATCTTATTTCAGGTTAGGAAATCCTATCGTTAGCATCAACTTTTCTGTCTAGCTACCTATTGCATGTCACTTTTCACCTCACGAGGTAAAGTGTGTGTTTTTTTTTTTAAGGAAACATACACTGAAAATTGAGAATTAACATAACTGCTGCGCAAGCCCTTCGAGGGGCAGAGCGAGGGGGTGGCTAATTGGGCTTAAGCCCCAAATGTTGTCAAACGCCCCGAATCTTTTAGGTTTTTAAAAATAAATTTAACTCGTTTTCATTTTCTCTCAGTCTTTCTGACTGGAGCAGCAAAACATTTAAACAAAATCTCTATTACCGTGCGTGGATGTGGACAGTAATTTTCTTTCTTACATTTCTTTTTCATTTTACTGCAGCATTTTGGAGAAACATCACATTATTCGAATTTAGAGGCACATAAATACCTAATTTCTAATAAGTAGAAAATAACAAAGGTTATTTCTTATAGGGGATGTCCCATACAGTATAAACACCTCATATCAAACCATTTTACTGCAGTATTTTGGAGAAATGTCACATTATTCAACTTCAGAGGCACATAAATACCTAATTTCTAATAAGTAGAAAATAACAAAGGTTATTTCTTATAGGGGATGTCCCATACAGTATAAACACCTCATTTCAAACCATTTTACTGCAGCAATTTGGAGATAAGTCATTAATTGACCTAAGAGGTGTATAAAGACCTCATTTCATACGAGTAGAAATTCAGAATTCGTGGAGTGGGTGCTGGCGTCTTGTGGATTACCACTCACCATCGTAACTGTGGACAACAACGCCAACAACCCAGTTCCCAGCTAAGACCACCTCTGAGGATCAACAGCATGAGCCCACCACAAGCAGCGAGGGAGAATCCGCTGTAGTGAAGTATGGCGATTTAGAACCATAAAAACCTCTGGATTAGCACTCGCCTGGGGAAGATCAAACTTAATCAGTTTCATGCTAGAGAAAGTCTTAATTTTTACAAAATACAAGTCTTACCCCAGATTCAGATCAGCCTTAAGATTAGCAGTGTTTAGGAAGAACTTAGCCCGTCCATTCTTGTTTGTGGTTAGATTCTACAGCAGTTTGTTGGGCCAGTTGCTCCCCTCCAAGAGATATACAGCTTTGTTTGTAAAGGACACCATTGCAGATTTTGACACCATTACATCTGCGAGAGAAAGTCCAAACAAACAGTGAAGAATATCAACTTTGTGGCTTAAAGTGCATGTCTTGTAAAGATGATCGAGTATATGGTTCAGATCAGCCAATAGCTCACCTGTTCCATCCTCAGTAACATTCACAAGAAATGTGTCTTGCATTTGGTCTTCAAATTTGGTGTTGAAAAACACCGACGTCATCAACAGTAAGAGAGGCACAGCCCATGGCATTCATCTGGTAGGAGAACAAAGACACAATTAAGTCAAGCACAGGCAAAAGGATAAAAATACAACAAAAATAAATGAAAAGAACTGACCAACCACAAGACAAGAAAAATAAAGCATCACTCACTTGGCACAAGACTCAACTTTCAGTCCCATAACTGCAATGCTGTAGGTCTGCGTGTGCGTTTATCGTCATGTCAAACTTGGGCAAAACTAAACCAGAAACAAAGCGCTTTGAGATAAAGGACTCAGATCCGTCACTGAACTTCCCTTACACAACTTACCAATATTTTTTCCACCTCAAATACTTGGGAGACTAGTGTTGGGACTCTCCACTCCATGGCTACTCCATTCTGCGGCGCCTAGGTCTTTGTGTCGGACGGACAGACGGACGCACGCATGGATGCACGCACGGACGGACGGACGCACGGACGGACGGACGGCACGCGGATGGGGTCAAGAAGCTTGATTTGTCTGCAGGATTAGGAGCTGATTGACCATAGCTGTCTGAGTGTCTCTCATATGCATGTCTCTCATGTGCATGGGGAGCTAATGTATCCCTTAGAGTAAGTCTCTCATCTTGATAGACTGGACTTGAAGCTGGAATCCCATGATAAGGTTTTCAGTGGAAATAGCTGATTTGCAGTTCAGACTATGATCTTTATAAGTCCCATACATAGCTGCCGTCTCTTGACTGTAGTCCTGAGGCATAAACTGAACAGCTGCGGGATATTGGTTGCGATCTCTTTGGTCAGTGGACATATAGTTACGGCCTCTGTGGTCTGTGTTGTAGTAACCACGTGGTCCATCTATGTGCCTAATACCAGGTTGAGGATTATGTAGCATCTTCTTGATGGGCTAGCTTGTGTTGGGATTGAGTTGGTTCATAAGAAGAGAAAAGATGACTTTAAGTTAGCCGAGCTGCCGAGGCTGGTAGTCTCAGGTCTCCAGGTTGTCAGTGAGATAATCAATCTCTTTGTGACCGACAGAATGACAATGCAGATTGTCACCTCGTGAATCTACAGGCAGTGCCCTCATGGGCTGAGGAGAATCGTCTTGATCTCTAGGCAGAACTGGCCTGCCCTCAGTGGCTGCTGTATATGGACTTGAGGAGAGAACTCTCTGATCTGCAATAAATTATTCACCTTGGAGAAGTCCGAGTACGGGGCATTGGCCGCGGCGGTGACGGCGGCAAATCTTGATGTCTCCAGATATGAACTCCTCTCACTTGATCCACTGCTCGTACTTTTCGTTAGTTCTGGTCCGCTTTCAATACTTGTGAACTCTTTAAATGCAGGCCTTTTACCTGGTTCAGATCCAGTGGCACCATTTGTAGGCTGTTCATCAGAATGAAGTAACTGATGGGGCACTATATAATCAACATATAAGTCATCTAAGTATCTTGGTGGGATGACCTGTCGACGTGGTCGAACCACTGGTGGCACTGACGTAGCCTGTCTTTCTGTTCTAGACATGGTAATGCTGTAGTAGCTGTCTGCTCCGGCTTGAAGGACCAAATTTTGTATGGAAGTTGTTGAGGTGCGGATCTTAAACTGGATGACAACCGCTACAGATTGTTCAGGCAGAACAATAAATCACATGGTCCATGTCCACAATAGAGTTTTTTACTGTTGTCTTTCGATTCATACATCAGTATGGGTGTGGTTCTATAAATGAAGAAAAGGTGTCTTTCGTATTTTTTTGTATTTTTTCCACCTCAAAAACTTGGGAGACTAGTGTTGGGACTCTTCACTCCATGGCTACTCCATTCTGCGGCGCCGAGGTCTTTGTGTCGGATGGACAGACGTGACGCACGGACGGACGGATGCACGGACGGACGCGCACGGACGGACGGCACGGACGGACGCATGGACATGGACGGCACAGGACGACGGACGGACGGACGCACGGACGGTACGCAGCGGATGTGGAAGCACGGATCGGAGCGCGGATGGTACGTATCGGAATGCGATGCACGGACGGACGCACTGGATTATCGGAAGCACGCATGGACGGAACGCACGGATGGATGCAGCATGGACGGAATGCACGGACGGACGCACGGCACGGACGGACACGCACGGACGGAGCACGCACGGACGGATCGCACGGACGGCACGCACGGACGGACGCACGCACGCACGGACAGCACTGCAGAGGAACCTGGAACATGGACCAACACTCTGTAGGACACACACCAACATTCTCAAATTGAAAAATAGTCACATCATACAGTACCTGGTTCTGGAAACACATATCGGTGCTCAAACGGCACACTAGCAGTAACTACATTCTCACTGGGAAGAACGCTGTAGACCAGAATCTGCACTGCTGGAGCCATATCGACGCTGACGGACAACTGGAACGTCACAGAGCCACGTGTGACTGCATCACCAGCCTTTGCTCCAACCGTCTGAAATCCATGGAGGACGATCACTCCTTTGGATAAGACCTGACAGAAGACATAGGTGTGCAAGTTGCGGAACAAACAGACCAGCAAACTTAACTACAAAACTAATGTCCACTCACCATATAGATTGTCAGCGCTGTAGCTACCAGCCTCTCAAACAAATGAATACTCCACGGTCACTGGAAACAAAGCACCACATTTGAGCGGCTGATTGAGCTTCACTATAGTCAGTTCACTAAACGATGGGTTGTCGGGAGAAACAGGTAGGAGAAGCTGAACAAACCTTGTATCTGTAGTGAAGTATGGTGATTTAGAACCATGAAAATCCTCTGGATTAGCACTCGCCTGGGGAAGATCAAACTTAATCAGTATCATGCTAGAGAAAGTCTTCATTTTTACAAAATACAAGTCGTACCACCAGATTCAGATCAGCCTTAAGATTAGCAGTGTTTAGGGAGAACTGCAGCCCGTCCATTCTTGTTTGTGGTTAGATTCAACAGCAGTTTGTTGGGCCAGTTACTCCCCTCCAAGAGATATACAGCTTTGTTTGTAAATGACACCATTGCAGATTGACACCATTACATCTGCAAGAGAAAGTCCAAACAGTGAAGAATGTCAACTTTGTGGTTTAAAGTGGATGTCTTGTAAAGATGATTGAGTATATGGTTCAGATCAGCCAATAGCTCACCTGTTCCCTGCCTCAGTCACATTCACATTTACAAGAAATGTGTCTTGCATTTGGTCTTCAAATTTGGTGTTGAAAAACACTGACGCATCAACAGTAAGAGAGGCACAGCCCGTGGCATTCATCTGGTAGGAGAACAAAGACACAATTAAGTCAAGCACAGGCAAAAGGAAAACCCTCAGCAGTAAGGCAGGAGTCACACACCTTTGCGGTTTGAGTCAGGCACTGTCTGGTCAAATTATGAAGCAGACTGTATGGAAATGGATCACGGCACACTTCCACTAAGGCTTGACCAGGTACAGGTTGGCCATATGTATATCTGGGAAACATTATAACAAGATAAATAACTGACCAACCACAAGACAAGAAAATAAAGCATCACTCACTTGGCACAAGACTCAACTTTCAGTCCCATAACTGCAACGCTGTAGGTCTGCAGTGCGTTTACGGTCACGTCAAACATGGGCAAAACTAAACCAGAAACAAAGCGCTTTAGATTAGGCCTCAGATCTGTCATTGAACTGCCCTTACACAACAACTTACCGTATTTTCACCTCAAAAACTTGGGAGACTAGTGTTGGGACTCTTCACTCCATGGCTACTCCATTCTGCGACGCCGCGGCCTAGTCGCTGGTCGCCGTAGGTCTTTGTGTCTCACTGCCTCATCGCTTCTCTGGCTACGTGGTGTGCTCCACCTCCATCACCTCCGGTAACCCCCTTGGTAGTGTTGGGACTCTTCACTCCATGGCTACTCCATTCTGCGCTGCCGCCGTGGGATGCAGCCCTGACTGTGGGCTGGGTCTCCGTCGGCTTTTCCCTGCTCAAGGCCATCACCCCTGGCTGTCACCACCACCTTTCCCACCAACCTTTCCTCCAGCTGCGGGCGGCTCGGACGGCCGGACGGACTGACTGACTGCTCGGACGGACGGACGGACTGACTGACTGCTCGGACGGACGGACGGACTGACTGACTGCTCGGACGGACTGACGGACGGACTGACTGCTCGGACGGACGGACGGACTGACTGACTGCTCGGACGGACGGACTGACTGCTCGGACTGGACTGCTCGGACGGACGGTACACTGACTCGACTGCTCGGACGGACGGACTGACTGACTGCTCGGACGGACGGACTGACTGACTCGGACGGACGGGACTGCCTGACTGCTCGGACGGACGGACTGACTGACTGCTCGGACGGACTGACTGACTGCTGACGGACGGACGACTGACTGCTCGGACGGCTGGACTGCACTGACTGCTCGGACGGACGGACTGACTGACTCGGACGGACGGATCTGACTGACCGTACGGACGGACTGACTGCTCGGACGGACGGACTGCTGGATCGGACGGACGGACGGACTGACTGCTCGGACGGACGGACTGACTGCTCGGACGGACGCACGGACTGCTCGGACGGACGGACGCACCTGCTCCGGACGGACTGACGGACTGCTCGGACGGACGGACGGACACTGCTCGGACGGACGGACTGACTGCTCGGACGGACGGACGGACTGCTCGGACGGACGGACTGACTGCTCGGACGGACGGACGACTGCTCTGGACGGACGGACTGGACTGCACGACTGCTCGGACGGACGGACTGCTGCTACGGACGTGACGACGGACGCACTGCTCGGACGGACGGACGGACTCCGACTGCTCGGACGGACGGACGGACTGACTGCTCGGACGGACGGACTGCACTGCTTGGACGTACGGACGGCACTGCTCTGGACGTGCACGGACTGCCGACGTGCTTGGACGGACGGACTGACTGCTCGGACGGACGGACGTACTGCTGCCGACACGGACGCTGAACGGACCGACTGCTCGGACGGACGGACTGACTGCTGGACGGATCGGACGCGACTGCTCGGACGGACGGACGGACTGCTCGGGACGGCACGGACGCACTGCTTGGACGGACGGACGATCTGCTCGGACGGGACGGACTGCACTGCTCGGACGGACGGACTGACCTGCTTGGACGGACGGACGTGTGGCTTGGACGGACGCACTGCTCGGGACGGACGGACTGCTCCGGACGCGGACGCACTGCTCTGGGATGGGACGGAATCGACTGCTTGGACGGACGGACGGACTGGCTCGGACGGAGACGGACTGACTGCTCGGACGGACGGACGACTGCTCGGACGGACGGACTGACTGCTCGGACGGACGGACTGACTGCTCGGACGGTACGGACTGACTGCTCGGACGGCACGGACTGCACTGCTCGGACGGCGGACTGCACTGCTCGGACGGACGGACTGCTCGGACGGACGGACTGCTCGGACGGACGGACTGACTGCTCGGACGGACGGACTGACTGCTCGGTACGGACGGACTGACTGCTCGGACGGACGGACGGACTGACTGCTCGGACGGACGGACTGACTGACTGCTCGGACGGACGGACTGACTGACTGCTCGGACGGACGGACTGACTGACTGCTCGGGACGGACGGACTGCACTGACTGCTCGGACCGGACGGACTGACTGACTGCTCGGACGGTCGGACGGACTGCTACTGCTCGGACGGACGGACACTCTGCTCGGACGGACGGACTGACTGCTCGGACGGACGGACTCACTGCTCGGACGGACGGACGCGACTGCTCGGACGGACGGGACTGACTGCTCGGACGGACGGACTGGCATGCTCGGACGGACGGACTGACTGCGACGGACGGACGGTCGACTGACGGACGGCTGGATCGACTGCTCGGACGGACGGACTGCTCGGACGGACGGACTGACTGCTCGGACGGACGGCACTGCTCTGGACGCGACTGCTCGGACGGACTGCGCTCGGACGGACTGACTGCTCGGACGGACGGACTGCTGCTCGGGACGGACGGACTGCACTGACTCGGACGGACGGACGTGACTGCTCCGGACGGACTGGACTGCTCGGTACGGACGGACGCACTGCTCGGACGGACGGACGGACTCGCTCTGGACGGACGGACGGATGGCGGTGGACTGCTCGGACGGACGGACTCGTGACGGCATGGACGGACGGACTGACTGCTCGGACGGGACGGACTGCTCGGACGGACGGCACTGCTCGGACGGATGGACTGACTGCTCGGACGGACGGACTGCTCGGGACGGACGGACTGTCTTGGACGGACGCACTGGCTCGGACGGACGGACTGCTCTGGACGGACGGACTGCTCCGGACGGACGCACTGCTCGGTACGGACGGACTGGCTCGGACGGACGGATGCTGCGGACTGCTCATGGCTCGGACGGACGGACTGTCTCGGACGGACTGGACGGACTGCTCTGGACGGGACGGACGATGCTCGGACGGACGGACGGACTGCTGGACGGACGGACTGCTCGGACGGACGGACGGACGGCTTGGACGGACGGACGCACTGCCTGCTGGACGGAACTGGTACTGTCTCGGACGGACGGACTGCTCGGACGGACGGCATGCTCGGAATGGACTGACTGCTCGGACGGAACTGGACTTGTGAATGGACGGACGCGACTGCTCGGACGGACGGACTGGCTTGGACGGACGGACTGCTCGGACGGACGGACTGACTGCTCGGAACGGACGGACTCGGACTGACTGCTCGGACGGACGTCACTGCTCGGACCGGACGCACTGCTTGGACGGACGGACTGCTTGGACGGACGGACTGCTCGGACGGACGGACTACGCTCGGACGGACTGACTGCACTGCTTGGACGGACGGACTGCTCGGACGGACTGCACTGCTCGGACGGACGGACACTGCTCTGGACGGGACGGACGGCACTGGCACGGACATCGGACGGACGGACTGCTCGGACGGACGGACTGCACTGCTTGGACGGACGGAATGGACTGCTCGGACGGACTGCGACTGGACTGCTCGGACGGACGGACTCACTGCTCTGGACGGACGACTGACTGCTCGGACGGACGGATGGACTTGCTCGGACGGACGGACGGACTGCTCGGACGGACGCGACTGACTGCTTGGACGGACGGACTGCACTGCTCGGACGGACGGACTGACTTGTCGGACTGGACGGACTGACTGCTCGGACGGACGGACTGACTGCTTGGACGGACGGACTGACTGCTCGGACGGACGGACTGACTGCTCGGACGGACGGACTGACTGCTTGGACGGACGGACGTGACTGACTGCTCGGGACGGACGGACTGACTGCTCGACGGACGGTATCGGACTCTGCTCGGAACGACGGACGGCACTGCTCTGGACGGTACGGACGGACGTCACGGACGGGACGGACTGCTCGGACACGGACGCTGACTGCTTGGACGGACGGATGGAGGCACGCACGGACTGCTCGGACGCGGACGGAACAACTGCTTGGACGGTACGGACGGCACCTGCTCGGACGGACGGAACGGACTGTCTTGGACGGACGGACTGCATTGGACGCGGACGGACGGACTGCTTGGACGGACTGCAACTGTCTCGTACGGAACGGAACGGACTGCTTGGACGACGGACTGTACTGCTCGGAGTGGACGGACGGACTGACTGGTCGGAATGGAACTGGACGGACGACTGCTCGGACGGACGGACTGACTGCTCTGCGGACGGACGGACTGACTGCTCGGACGGACGGACTGACTACTGGCTCGGACGGACGGAACTCGGACTGGCTCGGACGGACGGACTGACCGACTCGCTCGGACGGACGGACTGATCTCGGACGGACGGACTGCTCGGACGGACGGACTGCACTGCTCGGACGGACGGACTGACTGACTGCTCGGACGGACGGACTGACTGTCGGACTCGGCACTGCGGACGGACTGACTGACTGCTCGGACGGACGGACTGGACTGCTCGGACGGACGGACCTACTGCTTGGACGGACGGACTGACTGCTCGGACGGACGGACTGACTGACTGCTCGGACGGACGGACTCACTGCTCTGGACGGACGGGATGACTGGCTCCGGACGGACGGCACTGCTCGGACGGACGGACTGACTGCTCGGACGCGGACGGACCCGACTGCTCGGACGGACGGACTCGACTGCTCGGACGGACGGACTGACTGCTCGGACGGACGTGACTGCTCTGACGGACGGACTGACTGCTCGGACGGACGGACTTACTGCTCGGACGGACTGCACGGACGGACGGACTGACTGCACGGACGGACGGACTGACTGACTGCTCGGACGGACGGACTGACTGCTCGGACGGACGGACGGACTGACTGCTCGGACGGACGGACTGACTGACTGCTCGGACGGACTGACTGACTTGCTCGGATGGACGGACTGACTGACTGACTGCTCGGACGGACGGACTGACTTACTGCTCGGACGGAACGGACTGACTGACTGACTGACTCACTGCTCGGACGGACGGACTGCTCGGCACGGACGGACGGATGGCTCCCGGACGCGACGGACGGACCTGCTCGGACGGACGGACGGATGGCTCTGGACGGGACGGACTGCTCGGACGGACTGCTCGGACGGTACGGACGGACTGCTCGGACGGACGGACGGACTGCTCGGACGGACGGGACGGACTGCTCGGACGGACGGAACGCACTGCTCCGGACGGACGGACGGACTCACTGCTCGGACGACGGACGGACTGACTGCTCCGGACGGACGGACTGATTGCTGCCGGACGGACGGACGGACTGCTCGGACGGACGGACGCGACTGCTCGGACGGACGGACTGACCTGCTCGGACGGACGGACTGACTGCTCGGACGGACGGACGGACTGACTGCTCGGACGGACGGACTGACTGCTCGGACGGACGGACTGACTGCTCGGACGGGACGGACTGACTGCTCGGACGGACGGACTGACTGCTCGGACGGACGGACTGACTGCTCGGACGGACGGACTGACTGCTCGGACGGACGGACTCACTGCTTGGACGGACGGACTGACTGCTCGGACGGACGGACTGACTGCTCGGACGGACGGACTGACTGCTCGGACGGACGGACTGACTGCTCGGACGGACTGTCGATCGCGATTGACTGACTGCTCAGTAACAAAAGTTAGTATAGACAATTACAACAAAAGACTACATTTTATCCAACGGCTTGCAGTTTCCACGTCCCTTAGACTAGTTAGGGACATTGAAACTGCAAGCCATTGGATAAAATGTAGTCTTTTGTGTTGTAATGGTCTATACCCACAGCGCGTCAGTCTGGAAAGGAATGCGGCTTACCTGGAGGACAATAAAAAGCTGAAGAAAACCATGCAAAAAGTTGGTGCAGATGGTGGTGACAGCCAGGGGGGTGGCCTTGAGCACGGAAGGGCAGACGGAGACCCAGCCCACAGTCAGGACTGCATCCCACGGTGGCGGCGCAGAATGGAGTAGCCATGGAGTGAAGAGTCCCAACACTACCAAGGGGATTACCGGAGGTGATGGAGGTGGACCACACCACGTAGCCAGAGAAGCGATGAGGCAATGAGACACAAAGACCTAGATGACCGTGACTGCGACCTTCCCTTGAACTTCAACCTTCAGCTCCTGCACCAAATCTCCTTCTACCCGCGGAGCCTGTAGAGAACTTCAGTTAACATACAAGAAACCAAGACAAAAAGAACCACACCCATCTAATGACAGACCTGGAAACAAAAGCAGAAGGAAAATCCCAACCAATCTCTTGAGGTTTCAGAAGAGTTATGCATAATTTGGAGTCAGATCCAGACTCAATCACCACAGGAAAATTCACCATGAATAACCTGTGAAAAAAAAAACAAACAGGACAATCATCCATTTGATCACTGGATGGCAAACAAACCAAGACTAGTAATCAGTGTCGAAGGAAAGCTTCAATGGTTCACAAAGCTTATTTTCAAAGTTTAGTAAACAACTCTAACATAAAAAGAGAATGCTTCTGTTCACTTCAAAGCCTAATGGTAGCCTACTTACCTGGTTCTTTAAGTCCATCAACAGCAAAGAGAAAAAGGGTGAAAATGAGCTTCTTCCAAACACAAATCTCCCTCACAGCCATGAGGACAGATCACCCAAGACTAACCCTCATCAAGCCACTCTTCAGACTTAAGGCCCCGTTCACACTGCAGACAAAAGTGGCCCAAATCAGATTTTTTGGGGTCAAGTGACCAGGTCAGACTTCTTCAGAGATAGTGTGAACACTCAAATCTGGCCCAGGTCTGATCTTTCAGAATCAGATTTAGACCACATTCATATGTAGGGGAGAGCGGGACACAAAGTAACACTTTTTGACTTTGTCAATTTGTGTAAATCTACTTAGGGTTTAGAGTTTTTTCTTTTCCCCACATGTCAAGTACAATTATGTGGTTTTGTTTTATTGATACAGTGCATACTTTTTTCTTGATTTACCCTGAAAGAATGGAAGTGAAATGTGACAACATGCCCCATAGGTGGGGTACATTGTAACATGTGAGGGGCACATTGTAACATCACAATATAACAGCTTAAAATGCTATCTGATCTAATAAAAAAAATACACAAGTCAAACCAAAATATTTTCTTATTAAAATACAATTATTAACTTTTTCATATAAAATAATGGCATTTTTTAATAATTAAAAATAAACAAATTTTTGAATTTGACAAAAAACACATCAGAAAACACAGCTATACAGCACAGTTCAAAACACAATAATACTTAATAATTTCTGAACATTGACTCTCAGTCTTTATTTACATGTTTCTCATGTTTTCCCAATAGAATTCATAAAAGTATAGAATATAATAGCATATTTCTAATAGGGGCACATTGTAACACAGTGTTACAACATGCCCCAACTGCACAACTGGGGTTTAAACCCTGCTAGTGTCTTCTGCTAGTTAGCAAAGCATTAAAGAACTATATCAACTGTTTAACAACAGATTGGAGATTAAAATAATATCAGATTTGTCTAATTTTTAATAAACACAAAAAATAGAGATGAAAAATTAACTTAATTAAGAAATGTAATTTCTTTGCTATGGTTTTTATGGCTTTGCTATATTTTGCTATGGTTAAATAAATGTTCAGTGATATCTTACAAAGATTTTGGAATTTTGGCGCAATTTTTTTCTCTATAAAGTGTTGAAATGGCAACTAGTAAATATACCAAGTTTCGTCATGCCAGCATGTGTGGAAGTATTTAAAACAAGTGTGTTACAACTAGCCCCGCGTTACGTTGTGCCCCGCGCTCCCCTAGTCCTGAATCAGATACAGATCGGATTTTTTTCAATGTGTCCGCAGTGTGAACAACCAAAGCGGCTTTAATCAATCAACTGATGTCAACTCTGATGTCAATCAACATTTAACACAATTATGCGCCGGCAAGTAAGCACTAGACACAACAGACACAGACAGTAACATTAAAAACTTGAATACATATGGAGAACAGTGATGGAGTGAGTCATTGGAGGAAGAGTGAGGTGTTAGACCTAATTAATATATGGGCTAATTAAAAAATAGCCAATATTGCTTTCTTTCTCTTCATTCTTCTCCTCATCATCACCTGCTCATTCATTTTACAGCTTCCATTACACAGACATTTAGAAATAAAAGCGTAAATGCTTACTTCCTCCATAACCACACGAACATTAGTGCAACAGCGTGCTGCATATGATGTCATTGTTGTTCTTTTGCGCATGCGGGTTTGTTTGAAACATGCAAACAGTTCACATTGGAATCAGATATAGTCCACATTTTAAAAGGTGATGTGAACAGCCAAAACCCAAAAATCGTATCTGAGCAAAAAATCTGAATTGAGCATCAAGACTTGCGGTGTGAACGGGGCTTAATATATCAGGAACGCATTCATCTCGTTAATTCAATTAATTAACCACCACTTGGCAATAATTAATTGATTAGGAGTTCCAACTGGCATTGATTTGAAACATGACACATTATGGAGATTAGCGGACGAATTTTCTAGTTGCCATATGAACACTGTAAAATTTTAAAAATATATAGCCTGTATTGAAGATTACTGAACATTTAGCATATAGCAAAAGTAAGTTTCTTATGTTAATTTTAAACAAGGCTGATATTATTTTATCTTATATCTGTTAATTAACAGAGACAGTTCTTGAATGCTGGTGTGACAGCAGAAGACAGACTACCCGGGTTTAAATCCTATATTTAAGAGAACTTTGTTCCAGTTGTGCAGGCGGGGCATGTTGTCACACTGCGTTGCAATGAGCAAATGATTAGAATTATTGATTTTCTACTCTATACTTGTATGAACTTGAGAAACCATGAGAAAAGGGTGAATAAATTCTGAGATTTAATGTTCAGAAATTAATGGGTATGCGCGTGACGCTGGCCTGCAGTTCCTCACAGTGAGTCTCATTCATGAAACATTCGTAAGGTACGAGTAAATATGAGAGTGATTTCCGAAAACTCTTCTCCTGGCTGATTCACAAATACATCGTAAACGTCAGATGTCATAGTGTAATGTGTGTGTGTGTGTGTTAATGAATTCCAACCTGTCGTAAATGGGATGCCCGTACACGTTCACTAATTACCAAAAATCAAGTCCATCATCTCCGACTGACATAGGCATATAATAACATGAATACGAATTTGATTTGATTAACTTCATTGTCTGTTCAGATGTACTGGGACAGAAATTCATCTTTGACACTGGCACAACAACCAAACCACATAAAAAAACACATAATAAATAAATAATTAATACATACTGTGGATAGCAAACAAACTCAATTGCAGACAGTATGCAAACACACAACGTTTATTGATAACAGAAAACAAAACCCACGAGGGGGCAAACAATGGTAGGGAAAATAAGACTTCTAATAACACTTTGACATTACACTATACAGGGACAGGATTTTACAAGATCACAATTTCGTTAAGACAAGGTAGACATGGCACGTGGCACAGGACAGCAAACACAAGGGGATCAATTAGGGAGAAACAAACATTGACAGCAGGTGACATAGACGAAGCAATGATGACAAAACGAGGGTAACAAGGGGTGGGGACAGAGAACGAGACACTGCAAACACACAGCCCACCCCAAAACACATGACCATGTGCCTGCACACAATACAAGGATCTGTCATGATCCTGCCTCAAGAGTAGGACAGGCAGAATCATGACACATAACTTAAATTAATACAGTATGTGCAAATTCGCACACCTAAAAATCACCTCAATTGAGAATTGAGTTTAACCCTTCAGGGTCGCCGATCATGCCGGCGTGTTCAAATCAATTGTCCAGTTTAACGAC
>JAQIUQ010000210.1:192500-277500 GCA_030378365.1 Hybognathus amarus
CAACAGGAGGTTCCCTCAGATCAGTGACCTCTCCAGGTCTAGAGATGGACTGTAGAGGCTTTTGATCTAAACAGGAGAATATCAGCACAAGAAGTGAGCAGCTGAAAACAATACTGATGTACAGCAGGTCTTTGACATTAAAGTCAATTACTAATTGTTCACCTATTGATTTTTAAAGTGCAAAGTATAATATTAGACATAATATTACACATTTTTACACTTTCGAGGTTTCTTAATTCATCACGGAGCCCCCCTAGTCCCACTCTGGCAAAAAAATAATTATAACTATCTTGTGGCCTCAAGATAGTCCCTCATGGCCTCAAGATACTCGTGGCCTCAAGATAATAACTTGTGGCCTCAAGATAGAGTAACTCGTGGCCTCAAGATAGTAACTCATGGCCTCGGGATGAGTAACTCGATTGGCCTGGAACTGATGAGCTCAACTCGTCGGCCTCGAGATGGTGAACTCGTGGCCTCGAGATCAGTAACCCGGTGGCCTCAAGATAGTAACTGTGGCTCTCATGACAATGAGCTTGTGGCCTCAAGATGAGTGACTCGTGGCCTTAAGATAGTAACTTGTGGCCTCAAGATAGTAACTTGCTGGCCTTAACATAGTAACTTGTGTAGCCTCGAGAATAGTCATAACTCGATGGCCTCAAGATTCTTCTCTCATATGGTCAGTGGGAGTTCAACATGGCACCTCATGGCGAAAGAACTCTCAGAGGATCTGAAAAAAAAAATTGTTGCTCTACACAAAGATAGGGGAGTAAGATCGCCAACACTGTCAGCATTGCTGCAGATGTCGAAGACAGGTGTCATGGAGTCACCGCAGCATCGGAGTTCGTCTGGATGGGGCTGTCCGTCCCAAGAGAAGAAAGCCTCTTCGTAAAGATGATCCACAAGAAAGCAGTTTGTTGAAGACAAAGTCAGACTACGGACATGGATTTCTCTGATGAGACCAAGAGCAAACTTGCGCTGGTTCAGGGACGTGGTGTCAAGCAACCTGTGAAGCTTGCTGCTGGACTCCACTGCCCAAGAGGGGTTAAAGGCCAATTTATACTTCGGACATAGGGTGCGCGCTGTAGGTACGGCGTAGCATATGCACAGATGCGTACCATACCGCGTACCCTTCACCGTAGCCCTGACGCACACCTCCTCGAAAATGTAACTACGTGTCGCGACGACGCGGACCGCAAGATCTGTGATTGGTCGGCTTGGTAGCATTGCATTTCCTCCTACGCATTTCCGCATGTACCATCTCACGCATTTCCATACACCATCTCCTCCGACGTCTTCTCTCGTTTCTGCCTTTTAGTTTTAGTAATTTCACTAAAATTAACTGTTTTTCCACCTCAATAAGCTCCAACTCCAACATGATCCGCTCTCTTTCAGTCGCCATTGCTTGTAGTAACCTAGCCCGAAGGAATCTAAACACAGTGGAAGATTAAAACCCTCCGCCACCAACTAGCGTTTCGGAGCAGTACTGCAGAGCAACCAAGACCTGAACGCAGAAGGATACATGCTGACGACGAGCGTCGCCCACGGTGCGTAGCCTCCGCCGTACATGACAGGGTACCCTCGACGCAGAAGTATAAATTGGCCTTAAGGCAATGCTGGAGAATAATGGTGCTGGCCACACAAAATATTGACACGTTGAGCCAAATTTGGATACTTTCACTTGGGGGTGTACTTACTTTTTGTTGCAATTATATGTGAGGTGTTATCTACCACAATTACTTTTATATCAAATCTATACTCTTACCAAAAATGCCATCAATTCACCTTCGAGTCCATTTAGTTTAACACTGAGGAATTTTAGAAGGCAGTGCAATTGAAAACCAATTAAAGCTGTTCCCTACCCTAACTACACACACTATAAATTAGGCTACTGGCAGCAGTACTGCCCCCTATCTGGACACAAGAAAGAACATGCAGATTGACAAACTCACGCAATGCCAGTGAGCCCGTCTCTATCCTTTGGCACCTAATCCAGGTAGATGCCACATGACACTTCGATTGTAATACTCACAGCACATTGGCACTCTATAGCGTGAATTAAACACTCAGAACCCAAGGCATCATACAGGTGATTGGATTCCTTTAGCGTCAATATGGAGACGCAACCCTACCCAGACCTAAACCTACCCATAACAGTGCGTGTTATAATCGACGCTGATAGGGTGCCATGTGCGTAGACACTGACAGGTTATGATGTATTGGTTTATGTAAGAGAGACATCTTAAACAATGTCATATTTGCATTCATAACTGAGTGAAAGACACTTAATGACAGTTGTCATAAACATGCATAAACCTTACTTACATATTCATAACATGTCATGTCATGGTTATGAAGAAGTCATGTCAGTCTTATGCACACCCCTTCAAGTAAAGTGTTACCAATTGTTCCAAAACACATTTTTTTTTAAATATATCAATTAAATGCACAGTAACACAAAGAATGCTCCACAGTGATACAAAAATGGCCAGGTATTTAATAAAAATCTATAAAAGTACAGGACACATGTTGTAGAAAATCATCCTAGAGCAATATGGGCGTTCACGTAATCATGGCAACAGGTTTAGTGCTTCCATAATCAGGGTTAGGATGATCTTTTGATACTTAAACTGAGATAAGTGTAAAACCCCATAGCCTTATACAGTAAGCTACATCCATAAATTAATACAGCAAAAAAACTATTGTTTTACTTTATTCTTTTAAAATATTTTGAAGTGTTAAAAAAGTTTTTTTTTTCATAAACAATGTGTAAAATATATCAGCAGTGATTTTTAAATGTTAATTACTGATGGGTAATCATTATTATTAACAGATCTGTGAAAGTCAATCAAGTGAATAATGTGTGTGTGTAATGTTTTGTTTTCTGATGAGGGTTGCAGTGGTTCAACTTCACACATTTGCTCAGGAAAAAAAAATCATGTAGTTGAAGTCCTACTCATCTACCCAACTGAAAAACAAAAACAAACAAGAAGATCATAGTTAAGTCTACTAATAAAACAAATCCGTATTCAATTGGTAGAACTGCATGCTCTACTGCAAAACATATTTTGCCACTATTTAATTTCCATACTTGCATTTCTATGAATTGTCTTGATGACTAGTGTATTCAACTTCCATGCTGAGTGACGCTGGTATGATATAGTAGGGGTCTTCAGTGTCCTGATCATACAAGTGTTGGAGAAGCACATTTTTAACCATCTTTAGGCTCAGAGTGTAGCGTACCAACTCCTCGTGATCTAAAGGCATCATGAACTGTAGCGTAAACTGGGCTGTAGTCTGGGCTGTAATGTCCCTGTGTCGAAACAAGGGGTCAAACGCTCATTTCTGACAACTTAAACTTTATATTAAAGTGAAATGTTTGTTTGGGCCACACCAAAAAGTGCAACGCAAAACCGAATGTGTGTACGAGGTTTAAAGGGTTAGTTCACCCAAAAATGAAAATGTTGTCAGTATTTACTCACCCTCATGTTGTTCCAACCCTGTAAGACCTTCGTTCATCTTCGGAACACAAATTAAGATATTTTTGATGAAATCTGAGAGCTGGATCACTCCTCCATTCTAGTCCATAGGCTTCTTGAGGGATCTGAAACTTGCCGGCCTCAAAAAGTTATTAAAGACATTGTTAAAATAGTCCAAGTGACTGACAGTGGCTCAATCTTAAGTTTATCAAGCGACAAGAATACGTTTTGTGCTCAAATTTATAACGACTATTTTAATGATGTCTTTAATAACTTTTCGAGGCTGGCAAGTTTCAATCCCTCAAGAAGCCTATGGACCAGTATGTAGCAGTGATCCAGCTCTCAGATTTCATCAAAAATATCTTAATTCCTGTTCCGAAGATGAACGAAGGTCTTACCGGGGTTGGAACACACCGCGACGAATTATTCGCTGACGTTTAACGCCTCGTGACAAAACAAAGGGCACCAATGTCAGGGTTCCTACAGGTTTCTTCAAGTTAAATTCAATGCTTTTTAAGACCTTTTTAAGACCATTTATATACAAAAATAATACCTATTTCACATCCCTACCAGCAAAGAAAAACAAAATCCTTCAACTTGTGTTCATTTATTTTTCAAATGTGGAATGGGTAAAAGATTTTCAAAAGCCAAGCAGGTGTGAAAAATAAAACATTTCAGTAGGCCACAAGAAAGTTTGCCGAACAAATAAACATCGAAAATCATAATAATCGTGGTTGACAAATGAAACTTTTTAGGAAAAATACAATACGGAGAAGTTACATACAGCAGTGTTAATTTTGACAGCAAATTTTATCTGATTTTTCTTTTGACAAAAAATACAACTAAAACAAATTTTAGTCATATTTTAGTCATCTGAATTGATTTCTAGTTTTAGTTGACAAAATATAATAATATAATTTATTTTCGAATTTTGAAATCTACTGTAAACTTAAATCTACAGTAGATTTAGTCGACTAAAATATAATCGGTTTAGGTAAATTGTAATGCGTTAATTTAGAATTTCTCTAAAATTTTCAAACCCATATACTCCCAGAGAAAACATATATTAACCTATTAATATGAATGATTTTTAAGTTTGAACATGTTCAAAACTTAAAACAAAAAGGTGCGTGGTTGGTTTACATTTTTAACATTTTATGAGACTGGGTAGATCAGCACGTTACAGTACAAATGTGCGCATCTACGACACACGCAGGACATCAGTTCTGACTGGATCGCTTCCCAGATCGACACTATCTAACATTTTCATCTAGATTTTATTCGTTGACGAAAATGTCAATAGATTTTCGTCATAGTTTTTGTCATTCAAAACTAGGTTTTATTTAGATAGTGTCTCGTTTTCATCAGTGAAAAACTGTCGTTGAAGAAAAGTTTTCGTCATTATTTTCGTCAATGAAATTAACACTGACATACAGCACAATTTTTAAGACCCAGACATCAAAATTCAAGACTTTTTAAAGACTTTTTAAGGTATTATTTCCAAATTCATAAATTCAATGCTTTTAAGGCTTTTTAAGACCCGCAGGAACCCTGCAATGTGAGTGTGCACACCGACACGTAGTAACGCCACACGTAAAAGTGTAATTAAAAAAAAAAAAAAAAAAAACGCCTCGGGTTAGTTTTTTTAGTTGGACGCGCCGCGTCAAAAACTATCCAACCAATGAGATTGGCGCTTTTTGCTCACGTGTTTGGAGCTTCTGAAGTCACAGTAAAACACAACTTGGGAACGCTCAAACACAAAACGGTCTTGCCAAGCACACATGTGCAACGGCAAAGAAGTAATACACCAAGTAGCGTCGCCGTCATACACAGCCAAGAAGAAATAAGATGAGGAAGATGCAAGGCAAGATGAATGTAGAGTTGCTGTTCTCGTTGGTGAGAGAATATAAAGAACTATATGACAAACGCGACAGCGACTACAAACATCTTGATAAAAAGAAAACTGATATGGAATGGTATTGTAGAATAAACTGGCGCCATCTAATGTCAGGGAATGAATTTGCATGTTCATCTCGGCTCATCGTCAGCGAAAATCGATGGGTGTGAACACTAAAAATGCAATGAAAAACGCTGACGAATAACGTGCTGATATTCGCCCCGGTGTGTATGGGCCTTGAGGGTGAGTAACTACTGACATTATTTTCATTTTTGAGTGAACTATCCCTTTAAAAGGCACACTGCAGTCTGAACAAAAGGTAAACAGAAGCGAAGGTGTCAAATGTGACAAAGGAGTGTGATATAGACTCACTGGAGATGGTGTATGGTGACATTGGGAGAAGTACCGTTCCAACGCAGGAGAAGAACTGTAAACGTCTGTTATCTGAGAGGAGATGAGATACAGACAGAAAGATTGACTAGTAACACTGTCAGAGTGAAAGTAGAAGTGCAAGTTTTGGCTCATACCCTACTCAGGCCAAACCAGTTTCAGTTTCCTTTAAAGAGGACTTTTCATGCCCTTTTACAAAGTCTTCCTGATTTTGTTTTTGGGCTCACTGAAAAAAAAACCATATATTTCGCATATTTGACATTGTTGCAGCACCTCTCTTCCCAGTCTGTCAGTAACACTGTTTTAGTTCCTGTCTCTATGGCTGCGTTTACACTGGAAAAAAAAAATTGGATTTTATTTACTCGCATCTGACATGGATCGGAATTTGTCGCACACATGTAAACACAAAATTCAGCACAAAATCCGAAAGTTTTCCACAAAATTTTTCCGCATCCGATCAGAGCCACTAACTGTACATCCACAAGATACATGCTTGTGGGTGACAAGTTTGCCCATAAAGATAGCTTTTTAATTTAATATTATGAAGTGAGAAACTTTATAAAGTGAACATTCAGGAGCTGCCCCGTGTTTTATAAACAAAACAGTTTAACTCTGGGGAGTTGTAAAATGAGCCTATTTCCCAAAAAAGTGGAGTATCCCTTTAACATATGTGTTGTTTTGTATTTGTTTGGTGGATTGTAGCCTATTGTATTGGGATGGATATTGTTCTGAATGTAGCATTTAATGTCACAATTGTTTTATTTTAAATTTAGGTTGCCTTTTTAAGAATGGTAACACATGACAATTATCCTATATGTACCATCAGCAGTTTCAGTTTTTTTCCTTTTGTGCAACAGACATGCAGAAAGTCACCACAACAAATATGTGCGCTAAACTTTTTCAAACCTCCCCCAGAAACATGAGTCATCATGATTAAGGACATTTGTAGGAAAGGGATAGTTTACCCAGAAATGAATATACTGTCATCTACAACTTCATTTACTCGACCTCGTTTCAAACCTGCATGACTTTATTATTCTTCTGTGGAAAAGAATGTGACTCCAGAACTATTAACATGAACAACGGTTTTACAAAAGAAACACTGTTACTTCTTGATAAATTCTCACAAATCAGACAAGAAGAGCTACCACAGATAACAGGAAACACTTTTTGTTAGAGAGAGGTTTGGAACAACTTGAGGTTGAGTATTAAAACAAAACTCATTTTTATATGAGCTAACCATTTTAAGAGGACCGATGAAGCTTTTTTTTGTACATATTTATGCTTTTTTTGTGTGTGTAATGTTGCTGTTTTAGCAGGAAAAAGTATGCAAAGTCTAAACACTGTTGGAAACGCCTTGAAACGCCTCCACTGTAGTCTTGAGGTTTCTTCTAGAACGAACATGCCACAATATTCCTTATTTATATCATTACATATGCAAAAAAAAAAGAAAGAAAAGAAAGGGGGGGGGGGGTGACATTGCCGAAACACAGGAACGGTTGACTAATCAAAACACACTGGGCCAGCTGACCAATCATATCACACTTTTCATAAGGAGAGGCTTTATAGGCTGCGTGCTTAATGCACAGATCCAATCTTTTGACCATATCTGATCTTATTATCATATCATATATCTGATCATATTATCATATCCTTTTGCACACATATCAGATCTGATCATATCATATTTTTACATTCTCTTTATACACCCATTAATTCCCAGCGAAAATAATTGTCGGTGATCGTTTTAACGGTGATTGTTATTTCGTCTATGGCTCGTTAGATCTAGAATTCTGAAGATTATTATTTTTTAAAAGAATTAACGAGAGACAGAGAGAGACTAATAGTGAAGCTTGTTGGTTGAATTACAGCGAATATATAACTTCATTTAATTACAGCAAGGTAAAGCTGTTGAGTTTAACCGTTTTTGAATCCATTCAGCCGATCTCCGGTTTTCGGCGGTACCACTTTTAGCATAGCTTAGCTTAGCATACATCATTGAAGTGCACAAGACCATTAGCACTTCTCAGAAAAAAATGACCAAAGTGTTTAGATATTTTTCCAATTTAAAACTTGACTCTTCTGTAGTTACATCGTGCACTAAGACAGACGGAAAAATTAAAGTTGCGATTTTCTAGGCTGATATGACTAGGAACTATACTCTCATTCCTGCGTAATAATCAGGAAACTTTACTGCCGTACCATGAGTGCAGCAGGAGCAATGACTACACGAATTTTCGCGTTCCAGTCCACTTTTACACACGCACTTGCAAACTTCCCTAAGCACTTCCCCTTTGGGGAATCCCCGCCGCCATTTTGAAGTGTGTTCCACTTCGTGAAGTGAACGAGGGAAGTTTATATGGAAAGACACTCGTTCCCTCGATTTAGACCGAGGGAGCGAGTCTACTTCATATGTGCACTTCAGGCATCTATATATCCCACAATGCAGTACGATTGTGACGTAACCACAGATCGTCTAATCACCACCACAACAAACACTCTATGACATATTAATTATAATTGATTGATTTATTTTAAAATAACCCAAACACACCTATATACATGTGGATGCTGCATTAAACAAATTCGTAAAGGGGAAAAAAGTAAATAATAAATCAACTCATAGCTGATTCAAAGTGATCAAGGGCTTAGGACGTTCCAGTTCAGCTCATTGTGGTTTCCGCCAGTAGTGGGCACTCGTGTAACGTAAGCAATGACGTACATCCGAGTGAACGAGATGGAGGGAAGTTAACGAGTGAAGAGCATGGCAATTTTGGACTGGAACGCAGCACTAGTTGGAAGCTGGGCACTATTTTCAGGCGCTGCGTCATAACATTGCGCCTGCTGCACTCATGGAACGGCAGTGAAGTTTCCTGATTATTATGCAGGAATGAGAGTATAGTTCCTAGCCATATCAGCCTAGAAAATCGCAACTTTTCATGTTCCGTCTTAGTGCACGATGTAACTACAGAAGAGTCAAGTTTTAAATAGGAAAAATATCGAAACACTTTGGTCATTTTTTTTCTGAGAAATGCTACTGGTCTTGGGCACTTCAATGATGTATGCTAAGCTAAGCTATGCTAAAAGTGGTACCACCAGAACCGGAGATCGGCTGAATGGATTCAAAAAACGGTAAAACTCAATAGTTTAACTCTGGGGGAGTTGTAAAATGAGCCCATTTCCAAAAAAAAAGTGGAGTATCCCTTTAACGACACAGAAAATAGAGTAAGCTGCCTGCTAACTCTATGGTTTGTTACATCGAACGCGAATAGAGTGTCAAATACGCGTCTATCGCGTCTAGTTAGACGCTGAATCTTCCGCTCGAGTTCAAATTGTTCAACTTTCGCGCAAACGTGTCGCTCAATTCACGTCATCGCGACACCCGCGTCTTGCATTGACTTTGTATGTAATCTACTCTCGCAAATAATTAAATTGGCGTTCGGTGTGAACACAACATTAGTGTTATTAAGAACTCGGTAAACCGCTGAACTTTCAAACAATATATGTATGTGAAAGAGACTTGTATCTATCGATTCAACTATCTAGAAAGTAGTCCCTCAACTTCATAGCTCAAAAACACATTCCCACCCTTTAGATGTCACTTGTAAGCATTGCTGTCAGCATAAATGCATTTTTCCGCACAAACCGAGAGATGACTCAAATTGTCTGTAGTTATTGATAACATCAGATGGTTTCCATACAGTATAGCATTGTTTTGAAAACAGAACATATATTTAGTTTCAGATTCAAGATTAGTGATGAAAATCATGTGTAACTTGACAATGGTGCTGGTTAACGTCATCTTTAAATCCACAAATCGATTTCAATATTCATGTCTGTTTGACAGAACATAAAGAGTATGAATGGGTTTCTCAAACACACTTCAGAGGCGTAACGTCAAGTAATGGTCGTCCCATCATTACCTGCTGTTCCAGCTGCCGTGTCTCTTGGTCTAAAGTGAAACTGCTGTGATCCACAGTGAAATTCCCTCTGAAGAAGCGCTTCACCACAAATGATGATTTATCACTAATCGTTCATCCATCGTCATCACTAACTTTAAAACACAGAGGGTTACAAAACACTGATAATTAGATTTTTGGAATTACTTTAACATTTGACATAACACATCAAGACATGATCATAAAGTTTATGCAGTTAAAATATTATTTAAATTAGTAAAGTATGATCAGTTATGATTATTTATGCCATGGTTCCATCATCTCTGGAAACTCATAGAGAAAGGCTTCTCTGATCTCACTACTTTAAACATCAATTTAAAGCCATATGTTCACGCCAGATCCGACCAGCATCAGTGAGCAAATACGCTCAACATGAACCAGAAGAATTGGAAAAACTCTAAATCGGTCATGGCCGGCATGGCGTGAAAGGCTGTAAGGGACACTGACATAATAGTTGTTGGTTCAGATGTGTGATCTGGTGTGGCTTGCCTCGCTGACTAAACTGCAAATAATTTTCGTGAGGTTCCTTCATACGTCTTCAAACGCTGCTTGTAGAGGCAGAATAACGGTTTAATGATCTACATCAAAATAGGGCAAGCTTAGGTGAAAACTAGGCGACTATTTAATTACTACAATCAGTTCTTACTAGAAATGACATCAAAAGTGGAAAACATTGGTCAAAAACATCCATTTCCACACAAACTGACCACTATCCGAAACCTTAAGACGCCATCTTTATTTTTTAGCTCAACTGTCACATGGAAAGCACAGGATTGTGGGATATCAAAGGCAGTGAAGGATACATCTATGCGGTCTTCAAAACCTGAAGATGAAGGTATCTCAGGAGAGAGGAAGTGAAGCTAACACTGGATTCGGACGTGCCTTGATATGGAGGCAGCATTTATCAGCTTTTAGACGCAGCCCAGTCTGAGCTGAAAATTCCCAGTTTACAAGTTTTAATTACAAGTTCTACATGAACACTTATACTGTAACAAGTTGAAATTATGACATGAACACACCCTAAGAAGTGTAAATGTATTGAAGGTTTAAAGAAAATTACTTTTTTTTTTTCTAAGTTTTAGAGGTATAAAACGTAAACTCTCAGTTTCCATGCGTGTTGTGTGTTTTTTTTGTTTTGTTTTTTTGTACTAGGTGGCTAAAAGCTGCTCGTTGCAGAAGGATAATGCATCACACAATTTTCACGGCCTAGAAAAAATGACATCTTCACCCTTTATTTAAAGGGGGGGGTTTGACTGCGATTTCACTTTTTTCATTTTAAATAGTGTGTAATGTTGCTGTTGGTGCATGAACAGTATCTGCAAAGTTGCAGCGCTGAAAGGTTAGTGTAAGCAGAGATATCGTCTTTTAAAAATCAGGAAGTATAATTGCCTACAAAAACGACTCGATTGGGACTACAGCTGGGTTATGGTACGTCAATAACCTACACATTTGCATCAACCCCTCCCTCCGGAATATGCAGGAAATGGCATGCGCATATTTCTGAGGCACGTCGACTCGTCGAGTGTGTTGTTCACGCAGCTGTCAGGTCTTCTGTGTTTGGGCTTCCCATGGACGCTGTACTTCGTCAACAATGAATACAATTTATGTTTGATTATGTTCCTGAAAATGACGATCGTAATCTCAGCGAGTTCAGACACCGGATTCAACAAGAAACTGTTACTAAAACATGAAGCAGTTCCGACTTTAAAACAAGAGGCAGCAGTTGTTGGGCCACAACCTGTGAGTAGGCTAAGACTTAATCATTTTAAATGTATAATTTAAATGTATAGTTTGCATGTATAATTCAAGACGTAGCAATGCCAGCGTTGGCTTTATAGCCACTACTAGTTAGACTATGCTATTTTGTGTCAACGACAAACGCGTACAAACATTATGAAACTGAATTTTCTATAAGTACTAATGTTTTAAACGTATTTTTCATGTATATATGCTTTATGACGTTATTTTCGATTTGATCAAGAACGTAAACATGCCAACGCTGTTTGTGTTTAACATTAGTAGCCAGTCAGTTGCTATTGTTGCCAGTCAGATGCTATTGTGTAAAACAAACGTGTATAAAGTTAAAAAATGTGGCAAATTATCATTCATCGTTCAGGGGACAGAGGACAGCGCGGCTGACAATAAAGGTGAAGTGGTAACACTTTACAATAAAGTTCATTTATTAAACATTAGTTCATGCATTAACTAACATGAACTAACCATTTGTTACTGTATTTGTAATTCTTTGTTAACGTTAGTTAATACAAATCTAGCTGTTCATTGTTTGTTCATGTTAGTTCACACTGCATTAACTAATGTTAACAAGATTTTAATAAAGTATTAGTAAATGTTGAAATTAACATTACCAAAGATTAACAAATGCTGAAGAAGTATTGTTCATTCTTTGTTAATGTTAACTAATGTAGTAACTAATGAACCTTATTGTAAAGTGTTACCGGTGAAGTTTATGAAAAATAAGACTTTTAAAAAAGAAAAACCATGAATACATGTTATATTGCACCCCATAAATACAATCATGCAAAGAAAAAAAGCAGTCAACCCCCCCTTTAAATATTACAATGAACGTTTTGATAAAGTTGTTGAGTTTCGGAGTCATTTGTTTTATTTTTGATAACACAATAAAACATACTGTTACGTTCCAAGCGTGTTTGCTTTATCTTTTCTTTTGTTCTCTCTTCCTATTCGCGCTCCTGGGACGTGACTCATTGGCTGCTTGTCAGGCGTGACATCATCGCGTTATACATCATCTGCGACCAATCCCTGGAGGTTTCAGCTGATTTAAGAGCCCCGTTGAAGGGAGGCGCGGGACATCAGCGCCACATCTCAGCACACATCCATGCGTTGATTGTGTATGTCTTGTGATTATTGTTATTATTATGTTGACATTTACTTGTTGGGTTAGGGATTGTTTTTGGGTTGACGATATTGTTATTGATGGTATGTGATTCAGAGTTAGATTTCTAAACTTGGTTAGGCATTTGTGAGTATGACTAATGACTGGAATTGAGCGCAGTTTACCTTAAGCTTGTATTGTGAGTTGTCTAATCCTCATTCTGCCCCTACAATTAAGAAAGAAAACGGTAGATAGCATTCTAACTATTAGTTTAGTTGGAGAGCGGTCGTCAGCCATTGTTGTTTTGTTTGTTTAGTTAGTATAGGCTACATCCACATTAATCCGGATACATTTGAAAACGGGGTTTTCGTTTAAAAACGGTCTCCGTCCACACTAGCGTTTTCAGGCGTTTTCTGATGTTTCAATGTGGATGAGAAACTTCTAAATTCACTTTACTGCACATGCGTGAAACTTCTCAAAAGCTCACTAAGATGATACAGATGGGAAAATAAATAATAATGGTATCGCACAATAACAGGATTATTTTATTTAGCAAAATATCTCACCATCACGGATGCGTCCAGGTCGCATTCATTCACCATATGTTTGGTCTAAAACGTAACTGCTCTCCTGTTTTGCCGCAGGACAGCAAATGTGAGTACGTCATCTTTGCAGTACTGTGCTATGAAGAACAGCACATTAAGTAACATAGAAAGTAACATATTTTAGCAATAGTGTAAAAATGAATAACACATAACAGGCACAATACCGATAAACATGAATATATATTGGTACTACATGGATCACATGACTAAACTTACGTCATCGTTTTGAAATACCTCCGGTTTCACTGTCCACACTACAACGTGAAAACGGCGTTTTCAAATTTATCCACTTTGGAGAGCGTTTTCCAAACGATACGTTTTTGTTGACTTAAAACGGCGTCTCAGTGTGGACGGGAGGCCAAAGCGGAGAGAAAAATATACGTTTTCAAACGAAAATGTATTAGTGTGGACATGGCCATAGTTTAGGTAAGGCGTTGAATATGCCGAAGATTTCATGATGTTTTGTGCATTTTCTTTTTGGTAGTTAGTTGTTGTTGTTTTTTTATAGGTTTTGGGTTAAATAGATATGGGGGGTATATTTTGTAATGTACAGTAAATGTTTTGTATGTTATGTAAATTTGGGTCAAATATTGACAAACCCAAATGTTGGGTTAAGTTGGGTTCAAATTTGAAATTACATTTTTAACCCAACATTTGGGTTTGTCCATATGGGTTAAAACAACCCAGCATTGTTTAGAGTGTAGGGTCATTAAAAACAAATATCCCCACGTTTGGCCACTACTGAATAACAAATTGCACTAATGACATAATAACATAAGTAATAGACAATGAAACAGAATGAAGAATCTATACCTGCACACACAATCAATGAGATCATGATAACCAGAGCGATGGCTGATAAGACGAGAAGTATCACCACCCATAGTTTGAGTTTCCACACCACCACCTCATTCAGTTCAGTCTTCAGGCTCTGCAACTCCCTACTCAACTGCAATCACAAGGGTTTCTCTCAGTGTTGTTCAAAGACAAGTCCGGATACAGAGAGCGGTTTACTTTACAGTGCACATACAGTTTTCAGGTCCAGTGATCTTGACCTAATACACTCACGAGGAGTAAACATGCACCAAATTTGTATCCACATCTATACACACCTTAATAAAAGCTTAGTTTTCAGATTTACCTTTGAGGTTTCAGTTTGCGAGTTAGTATCGACATCAACTCCATCCACTACATGCTGATTCCCGATGTTCTCTGCAGCCTGAACACAAGTAAACTAAAGGATCAGTTTGCTGCTTCATTTCTGAACTTTCAGGGCGCACATATCAAGGGAAGCTTTCTTCAATAACATGAGTGAAAGTAGCATTAGAGATTAGAGCAGAGATGTATAAAGTACTAGAAACCCGGACTTGAGTAAAAGTACAATGAGTGCTCTATCAAAAAAGTGACTTGAGTAGAAGTTGAAGTGCTCTTTAAGCACCACACTTAAGTAGAAGTACTAAAGTATTCAACATTTTTTCTACTTAAGTATTGCAAGTAGTTTATTTAAAAATTCACTACTTAAGTACTAAAAGTAAAAGTACAAGTATTGTGTCATGTAATTATTAAAGAAAGCAGTCAAAAGTTTGAGCTACAGTGTAAAAAAATTGGAGTAGGATTTACTTGAAAAATGCTTGCTAAACTATCTCACTCAGAAAATGCTAGTAAATTTACAAAGATTTGCCAAGTAAAAACCTAAACATATTCATCAGTAGCTTTAATTAGAAATCTTTAAGGTAAATTTACTTGGAATATGGAATTAAGTAAACTTTACAAAAAATAAGTAATTTTAATTCGGCTAGTAAAAGGCTGATTAATATCGATTTCCTTTGCCTTTGTATTACATTTCACAAAAACAATAATCTTAAATTTTTTTATTAGTGCTTTACTTAGATTACTTAGACAATACACAATGCGGTAACATTTGATGGGTCGTTTTGTGTTTGAATGTGTCATTTTGAGCAAAAAATTTACTCAATGTCACAAAATGGCAAGTTACTAATACTGAAAAAATCAATGATAAATAAGTGTAAATACAGCTGGAAACCAGTGAAAAATGAGCCTCATTAATTATTCAAGGTCCAGTGCATGATGGGAACCCCAGTATCAGAAAAGTTGAGTAATTTTTACTTAATTTTATTGAGTTGATATTTACACTTTCATTTCTACTCGCTTGAATTAAGTACTGATATGGAATTTACTTAGTTTTTTAAATTCTTGCCTGAACTAACTTTTTCAAGTAAATTACATTGTTTTTTTTTCACTAGTATTTACTTTTTTATTTATTTTTTACTATTTATTTTTTACAGTGTAGCAATCAAATAAGGCGCTTTGGCGGGATACAAATTTGCTTTGGCGGGCGCTAAAAAATGTCATTGCAGGACAACCCCTGCATTAGTTGTCAATGTGTGTGTCAATCAATACCATTACCCTATAAAACTGGCATGTGATTGCCATGAATGATTCGTAAAAATTGTATAATTGTAACGAGTAACTAGCAGAACATTAAAAAAATATCGAAGTAGAAGTATTAAATTCATCGAAAATATCTACTGAAGTAAAAGTAGAAGTATGAGAAAAAAACAATACTCTAGTAGAGTACAGATACAGCATTTTAGTACTTAAGTACAGTACTTAAGTAGTTCTACTTCGTTACTATACATCTCTGGATTAGAGGCACACTTGTTTGTCAACCATGCATATTTTTTATTTGAGTCATTGCATATCAAGTTTCAATGCAAGACAAAGTGGAAGGACCAGCTTATGCAGTTGAATGAAAGAAACTATGGCGGTTGTGTGCCAAAGCAAACCCATTTTAAAATACAGTGCATTGCAAATGTATAACCAAATGGTTATGCATGTCAAAAATGGCTTTGCTTTGGCACAAAACAACCAGATCCATTGATTTTAAAGCTGTTCCTGTAGCTCATTCAACTCTCAGGGAACGCCTGAAACTGATAAAAATATATACGTAAATCACTTTGGGCATATGTAAATCATTGATTTCTTCAGCCAATCAAAAGTAATGAGTAAAAGGCATTCACCTGTGGTGTTGGTAGAAGATTAGAAACTTCATGTGTCCCGACCTGGATCGTGCAAAATCCATTTCCTGAAATCCCCTGTGAACACTTGCACAATTTACACACATATTAAGATTAAAAGTACAGTAGCAGTGTTTTAAATATATATCTTTAGATAACGGCCACTAGCAAAAAAATGTCACGAAAGAGAGTCCAGCATGAAGAAAAGGGTTCATCTTTTAAAAAGAAGGCAAAACTACGGTCAGTTTTAAAATGTGCTATGTTCTTAGAAATGTACTCGTGTTGTTTTCATATGGTTTTGAAATACATTTATATCCCTTTGAAGAAACAATTCATGCAACCATTGTGTAAACATTTCCTAAACACTTTGTATATATATACTATATATACACACACATGGTTCAAATCTGGACTCTGACCGATGCCAAAACATGAGCCAGATGGACTTGTTCTCAAGACACTTCTTGGTTGTCTTTCCAATTCGGGAATATTAGGATGTCATCTGATCATTCCTTTTTAGGTCACAACTTTTCATTTGTGGGAAGCAAGTTTACTGTCTACTTGTACTCTAAAGCATTATAGCTTTTTAACATTGCTTAGACACTAAAAATGGTACTTGAGGCCCACTCAAAACGTCTGCAAAACTGCAAGCCAATGATCTGCTTTACACACCGTTTGCAGTTGTAAAACAAACCTTTTGAAAAAAAAAAAAAAGCCAAACACAGTTGTTACATTAGTCACATTACTCAACTAACAGCTCTTGTTTCTTTGAGAAACATTACCATATAGATGACACAATCATTTCCCAATTACTAACACCCAACGATCATGTGTGAAAACACTTATTCATGATTTGTTCACTTAGAAATCCAAACTCGTTGTTCTGAGGGAGAAATTATTCATTTTTAACCCCTTTGTTTATAGTATGAAAATACCAAATTTGAATTTAGAAACTCAATTTTCACCCTGTTTGCTTTTCTGTTTATTTAGGCCACGTTTACACAAAGCCGGGTATTTAGCAAAACGAATTTCCCCCTCTTCGTTTTCAAAAATAACATCGTTCACACACCCGCATAAATACGCCTTCGAGCGCCAAGAGAGAACCTAAATTGCCGTTTCTCCCAGTTCACACGGTAACACATAACCGGCGTTTTCATAAATCTCCACTTTGCCCGGAGTTTTTAGAATAATCGTTTTTCGTGATAACAGGGTTTCTGCAGGTTTCACAAAGTGAAATTTAAGACTTTTTAAAACCTTTTTAAGACCATTATGAATGAAATTTAAGACCTATATCACAAAAAAAATTTACAAAGGAAACGCAGAGTCTCAAAATTATTCGCAAAGTTATTTAATTTATTCAAACTGAACATTCGTCGAAAATCAGCACGAACGGTCCTGTGATTTTGTAAATTAGTTCTGTTTCTGTTTTTATAAAATCCCCTATTCCAAAGCACGTAATGTAGGCCGTTTTATCTTTCCCGCACCAGAAGGATTTAGCGATGTCAGAGTCCGGAAACATCGTTTGAAACAATGTAGGACTGGTGTCTTGTTGCCGTGTGGAAAAGTTTAGTGTTGGCTCTGATCCAAAAGCAAAATCCAAATCAGCAAAATCTGATCCAAAATTCAGATTTTTTAAGCCAAGTATCGCTAAACTTCCACTTCCCCATAGCTGAATAAAATTCGTTTTATGTCTGTCTGTGGTATCTGAGATACGCGCCAATAACACGAAACCTCAAAACTGATTGGCTGTTGCATGTTGGTCTATGTTGTAGTCGTAATACAACCACGTAATATAAATAAAAAAAAAACATTCCAAAGCGCTGCAGGATCATTTCAATGAGATTTACATGGACATAGGAAAATGAAGACCAGTTTAAAATAATTTAAGACCTAGAACACTATACTTCAGCAAATTTAAGAGTTTTTAAGGCCTTAAATTGTGATTTTGAAATTTTAGACTTTTTTAGATTTTTTAAGACCCTGCGGAAACCCTGGATAAAACGGCGTTTTCGTGTAAATGAGAGAGCAAAAACGCAGAGAAATATCTGCGTTTCCATTCGTGTAAACGGGGCCTTAGTCTGTTTCTCTCTCATTTCTCAAGCTCAATCAGTATTGATTCAGTTCCGTTCAATAATTGTACTATTAGTAGTGTTTTTGAAGAAGTGTACTTGGCTAATTGTTCAAAAAGTAAAATAGTTTTGAATTAAAAATTTGCTTTTGCATGCGAGAGATGTGTGATTTATTTGTTTTTATATATATATATATATATATATATATATATATATATATATATATATATATATAGATTTTTTTTGCAGTTTTTTTTTTGTTTTATTTTTTATTTTATTTTTTTTTTGCAGTTTTGTGAGTAGAGTTTAGAGAAATGGAGCCATAGTTTCAGAAATTGTGTGCAAGCAATTTTAAAAACATCAAAAAAAAAAAGAATAATTTAGGATTAGACCTTGGTTCAATTTAGACACTGAAGTAGCTTTTATAAACTAGACAAAACAATCACACTGACCTATTTTAAGATATGCCAGTGCAAATTGCTTCCATTTAAAGGGAAATTTTCCCCCAAAATTTAATTACCCCATGATTTAACCTAAAGCCATGCTAGGTGTATATGTCATTCTTCTTTCAGAATCGGAGTTGTATAAACTATATAACAAATTTTTATGTAACCAGCAGACGGCCGTACGCAATTCATCTTGCGCCAAAAGAGTAACACTTGACGCATGTATGACGTAGGAGAGTGTCGGTACGCTTTTGACGCCTTCAAAAAAATTCTCGTGACTGTGTTTTTGCTTTGCTCTATTTTGGGTCAGGGGTCACTCTTTCACCTCTTTCAAATCGATTCGTACAGTCGTCTTACGGAAGCTAGTTATTTCAGTTGATAAAGTTTTAAATATGGATATTTTTCAAATATCACAAACGCATCGCTTCGCTTCAGAAGTTCATGTATTAATCCACAGAGATGAGGGGAGCACTTTTATCATGAATGGATGAACTTTTATCGACAGAAACGTCCATTCACTGCCATTATATAGCGTGGAACAGACATTTTTATATAACTCAGATTGTATTCGTCTGAAAGAAGATACATCATACAGTATACATCTAGGAATCGGATGGCTTGAGGGTGAGTAAATCACGCTTTTGTCTGTGAAACCAGATTGTTCACAGTGAAGTATCACCAATACCAGCAGCTCAAAGGCTCCCCACAAAATGACACCTCTTCCCCCATGCTTCACTGTGGTAAAGATGCATTGATATTATATTTCTTGAGCAAGTTTTTGAAGACACCTCTGAGGAACATCACCGTGTAACTCTGTCTTTGATGTTTTTCTGAGACAACAATGCCTTTTTAAGCAGTGCAGTTGCTTCATGTTTGCTTTCTGACCAATATTTGTTGTTTAGACCATTAAAAGCATTTAGCCATTATGATGTTGTTGTTTTTACAACTTCCTGTATTCAAGTCATTGACTGGATTCATGTATGAATTGAATTTCTAGTGTTGTGTGTTTTATAGAATGATAAGAAAACACATGTGACAGGATACTTATCCACGTAATATTATGTTCAGCCTTGTAATCATGTAAACAAGCCTAATGGTTTGCTTATCTTAGCCGGTCTCCAGCCTGGTCTGTTGCCTGGTTTTATACGTTTTATGAGATTCACTAAACTAGATGAAGAGCACCTTGGCCAAACTTGCAGCTTTGGACCTATAAAGCTGGAATACAATAATGTATAGCCTATAATCCAGGTCAGGGTTTGCATTTAAATACTAAGGTAGCCTACTTTTTGTACAGAATTAATAAGAAAAAAATCAAAGCGTTTTATCCATAAATCCTTCGGTCAAACAACGATAATGCAATTCTTGCTCTCTGAACGTGTACGCGCTTGCCCAGACACCGTGAGAAACTAAACCAGTCATGAACATAAAACTAGATTAGAATAAATAAAATAAACATTTTTGTCAATTTACCTCAGCTCCTTGGTCACCGGGGTCGTTATTGTTGTCACGGCCAAATTTTAAAGGCTCTAACTCCAGCTCGTCGCTCATTCTTCCATAGACACTCTTTAAACAGACAACCTGAGATCCACGCACCCGGAACTGACTGGGCAATGAGTAACGCGTTCCCCGGAGCGGTGTAATGGCTAGAAACAATGCTGTGTTGTTATACAAACTGTTACATTTTATTAATACAGAATAAATTACCTGGTGCCATGTTTCTTCTCAATGTTAATGCTGATAATGATACTCCCAGTGTTAAAGTATCTTGTATTTCATTTGCGAGGACTGTAATAAAGCGAAACTGAAGAAAAGTACATATGAGCTGGTGTTACAGGAACTGTGGGTGTAGCGCATGCCTTTTCTGAAGTCGTAAGTATTTGTCTTTCACTGACTGACTCATATTTACACCAATGACACTAAATGTGCTGGTATTCAAAATGTACCAGGTAAACGCAGGTGTCAACCCGTCTGCCCCCTTGTGGACACCTATAGACTGCATTTTGAGCAAATTTGAATTCATAATTTGAATAAAAATTCAGTCACGTTCTCAACCCCGTGTATTTCCAAAACCATATTTTATCAGTGTAACACAAAATAATTGGTTTTGAGGTTTTAAAGTGTGTTCACCTTGCTTTGCAGAGAATGAGGGCTGTGGCTGCATGTCGAGTGTTTACACAACCTTTGCGCTATTCTTCTAAGCAACAGCTTGTGTGAGAGAAAGAAACTTGTATTTAAAGGGATAGTTCACCCAAATATGAAACTTCTATCATTGTTTGCTTACCCTCAAGTTGTACCAAACCTGTATGAATTTATTTCTTCTGCTGAACACAAAAGAAGAAAAATCTTGGCCCAGAACCGCAACAATAAAAATTTTTTTTCTAGACTTTAATCTCGAAATATTTCGACTTTAATTTTCACTTAATTGTCGAAATGCTAGGAATTATTTAAAAAAAAAATATATATAGGCTATATTGTGTTTCAGGGCTTCCGGTACTATTTATAAATAGGCCTACTATTTATTTCCATAGTGTGTGTTTATATATATATATATATATATATATATATATATATATATATATATATATATATATATATATATATATATATACATACTATGGAAGTCAGTGGGGTCCATCAACCATCAACTGTTTGCTCACCCATAATCTTCAAAATATCTTCTTTTGTGTTCAGCAAAAATGAAGAAATTCATATGGGTTTGGCGCAACTTGATGACATTCATTTTTGGGTGAATATCACTTTAAAGGAGTAGCTAGTTCACTTTAAAAAAAACTTTTGCTGATAATTTACTAACCCTCATGTCATTCAAGATATCCATGTCTTTCTTTCTTCAGTCGAAAAGAAATTAAGGTTTTTGATGAAAATATTCCATTTTCTCCATATAATGGACTTCATTGGGAACCAAACGGTTCAAGGTCCAAATGAGAGTTTCAGTGCAGCTTCAAAGGGCTTTAAAACGACACCAGACGATGAATAAGGGTCTTATCTAACGAAACGATCGGTCATTTAAAAATAAGTAAAAAAGTTAACGTTTTATGAGCACAAATGCTCGCCGCTTGTTCTGTGATGAGCGTTCGTGACTCTTCATTTTTCAATTTTCAAGAACTATGAAAAAAGAGCAAATATAATTGTTCAAGAATAACAATTACAAACCCTAAATTACAGCTGTACGTAATAAAGGAAAGCATCTGGTAAGCGTAAATAAAGCTCTTTATTCAGTCTTATATGGTTAGTAAAAGGTCATTGCAATACAGTAGCGTTGCAGTCACAGTGATACATCTCAGGCTTTTTCATTTAAAAATACAACATTTTTGCATAGCAATGGAGACTGCAGGTAAATTTGGCTTTTGCAATATCTCTGCCACTATTTTGTCCATATTTAGCTCATTTACTATGCTCGCAAGATTTAACAAAAAAATAAAACTTCATTAACAAGTAGAAAGTAAAAGTGAAGTTAGGGGTTAACTTCAACTACACATAAACCTCCAGCCGAGCCAATGTCGGCGAACCCAAACACTCAAAATGATTGACAGGTACAGTACGTTTCTGATTGGTTCGTTTTCTTACGGTCCAAAAAGTGCATGCCAGTCCTGTTTTTTGCTATTTACAGAGCCTATAGGCCTGTCACAGAGGCATGTGAGATATTTTAAAACACTTATTTCAGTCATAAACTAAATAACATGATCATTCATAAAGGGTAAAGGCTCGAAAAGTGCTTTCAAAATGGAAAATGCTCTCCAAAGCTGGAAGTCTTCTCATTTTCTGAACAGCAACATAAGTTTACTAAATGAAAGCGATAACACTGAGGGATATGAATAACCCTAGAGTATAAATTAAAACTAAAATCAAATCCGACCTCTTGGGAAAACAATTATTTTCCATTTTGCCAGATTCGTACTGAATAATACAGTAACACTTTACAATACGGGTGCACTGAATAAGCATTAATTCATGCTTAAATAATGCACAGATAATACTGAATTAATGTGTAACTAATGATTATCTAAGCTATTCATTAATGATTACCACATTAGGAACTCAATTAAGAGTCTGTAAGGTTAATGTATTAGTTCATACATGAATTGTTATTAATTATATATGTAATTGTGGATTAATTCCATAATAACTCATTTTTTTGAACTAATGGTGTTAATTAATATGTTAATTACGAGAATGAGCCTTGTATTTCAACTTCCAGATAATAAGACAGGTACACTAATATGCATTAATACATGATTAATTACTTCATTGTTAGTGCAAATTCATGTGCAAATTACTACAATTACTAAATGACTAGTTAATAGATGATGTGCCCCAACAAGTAAAGTCATAACATAATGATACCTTTGCAAATCATTAGATAATGATTAATTAAAGCAGACAACTGCAAGTTGAAAGTGAATAGCTTTGACTAATTGTGGTAATTAACAGATTAATTTACACTATTAGTTAATAAAATATGTTATTAAGTAATTAATACACAATGACACATTGAATTAAAGGACAACTTCGGCGCAAAATGAACCTTTGGTCTAATTACACATTGTTACCTAGTCAACCGTTATCTGAGATTTGTTTTCATGATTGCTGAATGTAAATAGTTTTATCTCTAAAAACAGTTTAGCCTATAATGCTAGTATAACGCTAGTATATTGGGCATAGAGTAATGACAAATAAAAATCGCTTGTTATTACCACTAACAAGGCTCAAAATAGCCCCACAGTAACACGGTAGCATAATAAGGGTCCCTACATTCAAACCGAAGCATTGAGAACTTTGTCAGTGTCCATACAGTTTAATAAGAAGATATTTTATACACAGAGTCAACTTCGCGAATACAGGAAGAAGCCATCTTTGAAATATAGTCTCTACCAGTCGATCTACGACGTCGATCCAAGTGCGTTGAACTGTGCAGAATCTCATGTAGTCCGTTGTTTCCGGAAGAAACACAAACACGAACCATTTTCTTGTCTTCAATATGTACATGTTGCCTACTGGTTGCGCTCACGTTATCACCTTATTCACATCTCACCAGCGCACTTGGATTGGCGTTCGTAGATCGACTGGTAGAGACTATATTTCAAAGATGGCTTCTTCCTGTATTCGCGAAGTTGACTGTGTGTATAAAATATCTTCTTATTAAACTGTATGGACACTGACAAAGTTCTCAATGCTTCGGTTTGAATTTAGGGACCCTTATTATGCTACCGTGTTACTGTGGGGCTATTTTGAGCCTTGTTAGTGGTAATAACAAGCGATTTTTATTTGTCATTACTCTATGCCCAATATACTAGCGTTATACTAGCATTATAGGCTAAACTGTTTTTAGAGATAAAACTATTTACATTCGGCAATCATGAAAACAAATCTCAGATAACGGTTGACTTGGTAACAATGTGTAATTAGACCAAAGGTTCATTTTGCGCCGGAGTTGTCCTTTAATAGCAATTCATGTATTACTTAATCTATTAATCATATAGACTCTTTATTTGTTGCTGATGCAGTAATAATTAATTAATGGTTTAGTTCTTCATTAATTATACATTAACTCATGATTATCTGTGCATTGGTTAAGCATGAATTAATGCATATTAGTGCACACATATTGTAAAGTGTTACGAATAATACAACGTGATTTGTACGAAAACACGTTTTAGAAAAAAGCAAGCACGAAGGTCCATCATTAAACCTATAACCCACAGTGAGGCATAAACAGATCATACGAAAACATGCAAATGAGATCGTACAAATTCACCGCCAACTCGCCAAAACTTTAAAAGCCACCAGGATGAATTGATAACATCTAACCTTTTGTGGGATATTTGCTTTAGCAATATTAAGTCCCCAAATCCACAATCCTAAAAGAGAGGAATTCAGTCCATCTTCATCCATCCTGGAGTCTATTTTTTAGAAACTCCGTTAATTAGTCGTCCAGAATAACCTTCCCACAATTCTAGTTTGCTAAAGCAATGCTTTTCCTGCAAAATAATCCATTTTGATGAGCTTTGACCTTTTACGTCTATTCTGAGTTGTTCTCTGCATCCAGCACTTCCTCATCCTCGTTGACTTCTGCCCTGTCCTCTTCTGTCTCTTCCTTCTCTTGGGCCCGTTTACAGTCAGAAGGTTCAAATCCTCCCTCAGTTACTTCTCCCCCTTCTCCTGTATGGGTTACTTCAGTCCACTCGTTTTCTTGGGGTGCATGTTTGTGCTCTGTCCTGTCTTTCTCCTGCTGTGGGTCATTGGTGGGTTGAGCAGAGTCTGTTGTATCTGCTGTGTTCTCCTGCAAAGGCCCACCAGTCAGTTCCCCTTCATCCCCATTCTGAAGTTGGGTATCTGGTTGAAATGGAGAGTCACATCCTTCATTCACTTTTGCCTCTTCACATGCTGACTTCCTGTGTAGCCTTGTGGGCAGCCGGCGCTTGAAAGATAGCCTAGCTCGACTCTGTGGAGTGAAGACACAAAATCAGACTAGCAACTAGCAACAGACTAGTACAAGTTGACTCCATACACAAGTTTAATAAACTATAAACTATAAACTATATACTGCAACTGTTGTTCGAAAAAACAGTTACTGTCACTGAGATAGGACAGAACCTAATAAATGAATCACTTTACATCGGCTGCGACACTCCATGTGTCACACAAATAGCCCCAATGGATTCCAGCACTTTGGCGTTAGCATTTTGCTAAGCTAACACAACTATACTCTGAAAGCATAACAATAGGGGAGCGCGGGACACAATCTAACGCAGGGTTAAAGGGGGGGGGTTGACTGCGATTTCACTTTTTATTTTAAATAGTTTGTAATGTTGCTGTTGGTGCATGAACAGTATCTGCAAAGTTGCAGCGCTGAAAGTTTAGTGTAAGCAGAGATATCTTCTTTTAAAAATCAGGAAGTATAATTGCCTACAAAAACGACTCGTTTTGGACTACAGCTGGGTTATGGTACGTCACTAACCCACACATTTGCATCAACCCCTCCCTCCGGAATATGCAGGAAAGGGCATGCGCATATTTCTGCGTCACGTCCAAGTTATGTATCCGTGTTCACCCAGCTGTCAGGTCTTCTGTGTTTCACTGACAGGACTCACTTTGGATTATACTTAACAATTTTATGTTAAACCTATAGACTCTGAGTAAACACTGACAACCTAATGTACACTATAATGTAATCGCATACTGGACAAAGCAGTGAAGCTGACATCAGGGGTGTTTCTGATAAAAACAGGCACAATTTGATTGCTGAAATATAAGGGATATAGTGTACAGGAAACGCGAAATATGATAATCTCATTTCTGAATGTTCGAAATGTTCAGGTTTGGCTAATTTTTGGGAACATCCAATTTTAGAACTGTGCATACATTACTGACATTCCTTTTGTAATGTTCTATGAACGTTCTAAAAATGTAAGAAATATTACTAAAACAAAAACCCGATAGGTTGATTGGAATGTGGATCCTGAAACAACATTCCAATCAACCAATCAGATTTGAGGGACAAGTTCACAGTTTATGTCAAGTTTATGTTCTACTTGGTGAAATCAAGAACAGTACATTGATGCAGAATGAAATACGCAATGATAAACATTTCAGACTGTCAAAGAAAAGTTTAAATTACTACCAATTCTTTTGTCACATTGAAATTATATGGTTAAGATGAGGCCAAATGCATTATGGGGTATAGTTTTCAAAGCATAACCATAGTTCATGAGCTAACTACTCCTTTAACGGAGTACACATGACAGCTATCATGTCTGGCTTGTTGTGAATGCTCTTAGGAGAGGTACAGATGGTGAGATGCAGAAGTGGCCTGATTGGATTACAGTTCTCAAACCCTGTTATGTCCTCGGCAGCGCATGGACAGTGTCTATTGGCTTACGCAGAGCTTAAGCACACAATACTGACTCTGCACGCAAAGGGACATGCACCTTCATGCTGATATCATCAGATCCTGTTCTGCACGCTTCACGGATTCTCAGAGAAACAGCAAGACTGTAAAAGGTTACTGCTGAACTATCAAGAGATCAGGTTTCCCCATTACATTAGTTTGCAACAAATACAGGTTGACCCGTTAAACTTCATTTATTCAGGCACAGTCATATACTGTATTATGTGATTACAGCCTTGCAAAGTAACAGTTATAATTTACTGATGCTATCCTATGTTTGTTACTCATACACTTATAATTTAAATAGTGACGGGGAAAAAATAGATGGGAGAGAAATACCGATTTATTGACGGATTTATTTTCTCGCAAAAGTAGGTTTCCCTTTGCGAAAATGTCAACGCATTCTCATCTCAAGGCGCATTTGCCAAAACGCACATCATGGCATCCTTTAGCGTCAATATACTTACAATACTTTTATTCTCTCGCAAAAGTATTGTAACACCGATAAAAAATGTATTCTCTCAGAAAAGTATTGCGTTACCCCATGAAACTTTGAGTTTTCTCTAAAAAGTGTTACGTTACCTCAAGAAAATTGTAATTCTCTTGCAAAAGTATAGCGTTTCCCCATGAAACTTTGCGTTCTCTTTCAATAGTAATGCGTTCCCCCAAGAAAATGTGTTTTCTCTCGCAAAAGTATTACGTTACCTCAAGAAAATGTGAATTATCTCGCAAAAGTGTTGTGTTCCCCCGTGAAACTTTGCGTTCTTTCAATATTATTGCGTTACCCCAAGAAAATTTTAATTCTCTCGCAAAAGTAAAGCATTTCCCCCGTGAAACTTTGCGTTCTTTCAATATTATTGTGTTACCCCAAGAAAATTTGAATTCTCTCGCAAAAATAAAGCGTTTCCCCTGTGAAACTTTGCGTTCTCTTTCAGATAGTAATACGTTCCCCCAAGAAAATGTGTATTATCTCGCAAAAGTATTACGTTACCTCAAGAAAATGTGAATTATCTCGCAAAAGTGTTGTGTTCCCTCGGAAACTTTGCGTTCTTTCAATATTACTGTGTTCCCCAAGAAAATGTGTATTCTCTCGCAAAAGTATTATGTTACCTCAAGAAAATTTGAACTCTCGTAAAAGTGTTGTGTTCCCCGTGAAACGTTAGCGTTCTTTCAATATTATTGCGTTTCCCAAGAAAATATGTATTCTCTCGCAAAAGTATTACTTTACCTCAAGAAAATTTGAAAAGTTGTTTCCCCGTGAAACTTTGCATTTTCTCCCATCTTATCTAGGGCCCAAGCCCTGAAGGGGCGAAGGCCCTATTGTTTTCCTTCCGATTATTATTATTATTTTTTTTTCTAGCGACTATTCGGGCACTTTTGGGGCCCTTAACATGTCTCGAAAACACGCTTGTGTGTAATAATATGAAACTCGGTACACATGTCGATCTCATCGTTTCATCTATACCTCACACTCTTACTTTTTACCCCAGCCCAACAGGAAGTCAGATTTTTGCGGTTATTTTTAAAACGCACGCAATGGAATTTAATATACTCCTCCTAGAGCATTCATCCACATGGAACGAAACTCGGTCAGCCTGAAGTCAAGACATTGAGGATGAAAAATTGCGAGGGGATTTTTGATATCTCGAACGGTTTGGCCGTTGCGAGGAAACGAATTTATGGCGAGAAACGTGAAACAGGAAGTGTGTTATAACTTCAGCATACATTAACTGATCTTGATGAAACTTCAGCAGTGTGTTCGCTGTAAGAGGATGATCACATGGATGTGACTATTGTGAGTCAAAGTTATAGCGCCACCAACTGGCAGCAGGAAGTGTGTCACTTTCACAATGCTTTGAAATCAACCTCTTATTACAACCTCCAAAAGTCGGGTTGTTAGTTTTTTCTACAGTTACAAAAATCGGTATGTATATTGTACTCCTCTGAGCTGGACAACTTTCTAATTGACACTCATTAGCTAGGACCCACAGAAAGTCAGATATTTTTGTTTGAATGTGGTCATGCTCTCTCTGAGCCTACGTCTCTCTCTCTGTCTTTGTGTCTGTGTGTGTGTTTGTAGGGGGAGGGGTCTTAACCATTTCACTGCTGTGTGTATTTTTTTATATTGTATTAGGCCTCTTTTGTATTATATTATGAGCCTAAATAAAGAATCTAACAAAGGTATTGTTTAGGTTATATTAGGCCTATATTTTATTATATTTTATCAACATATAATAGATAGAACAGAAAAAGAAAGGCAATTAAAAATCTGTCATTGCGTCACTGCATTATCATATGAAAGGCTCAGTACAGTGTGGCACAAATCGCTTATGCACATCCCGAGTGGAGAATGATGCGCTTAAAGCCACATGGAGTTACAGCGCATCGAGTCCGTATTGATGCAAGCTCTACAATACACTTGTTTTCGACAGTCAAAGCAAGGGTTACATTTTTGCACGTCATACAGAATAACCCTAAAGGCACCAAGGTGGCAGTGCCACCGGCTTTATATATATATATATATATATATATATATATATATATATATATATATATATATATATATATGAATATATATATATATGTATATATATGAATATATATATATATATATATATATATATATATATATATATATATATATATATATATATATATATATATATATATATATATATATATATATGAATATAGCTGCGAGCAGCGATGAAGGGCCAAAGCCGGCGGTACCGCCATCCCGGTGCCTTTAGGTAACTAAAGGCACCGGGGTTGCGGTGCCACCGGCTTGGGCCCGCAATCGCTGCTCGCAGCTATATTTATTATTATTTTGCCATTACTCTGTCCCTTTAGGGCCACCGTACATATCCACTGAAATTTGTATCAGCCGTGTTTTAAGCAGTCTAAATATTTTATCATAAATGTCACTTCTTTATCTGAACCAAATCTTCGTTCTTCGCATTTAAAATGTGTTTAGTTGCATTTGAAAGTGGCATTAGGCGAAATGACCTTGTTGATGTTGGGCAGTGGAGTGCCCTCGACCGGCTGCTCGAAGCTAACCGGCGCCTCATCTTCACAGGACAGGTGAACGGGCTGCAGGGTGGAGCTCGTGGCGCGGCAGGGACTGATGGGACAGGACGCACTGACTGGCTCTTTAGACTCTGGACTTTTGGGTGGGGAGAGCAGGACAGTTGGAGAGAGAGCAAGATTGGCCTGAAAGAGAGAAGAAAAGGGAAGTTTTTAAAGCTCCTGCAAAATGTTATTTAAGTGGTCAACTGATATACATTAATAGTATTATCTAAGTTCTTAAATACTCTTCTTCTTGACTACACGGACACTCTTACCCATGTTTAACCTCTTTCATACACTACTTGGACTACTTTATATAGGCTATGGACTAGATAAATCAGTCAACAAACTAAAAAAAACAACAAATTTTGGTAACGCTTCCTTTTACAGTCCTGTTACCCATGTACATATGTACTTATTGTAGTAATTACAATTACTGGGTAATAACTAGGTACTAACCCTGAACCTTCCCCTAACCCATGTACTTACCTTATATTAGCCAGTACTTTCTAGGTAAGTACACTTTAATTACTGTACTGTAAACGGAAGCAGTACCCAAATTTTTAAAATCTTAACGCACAGGTGATTTCGGCTATTATCCATACGACTGAAGTGGATATATATACACGTCTATTAACAGCAACTTAAAACACCTCCAAAAAAGATGAGCTCTTGATTGAGATCTTGCACTGTAAAAACGAAAGAGCCTCATCCGAAATGAATATCCCCTACCTGTGTGGGAGAGAACAGGAAGAGAGAGAAACGGCAACCCTTTTGTCCCATGACTGCCTGATGGCTGCTATAGTGGAGTCTAGCTCAGCTCTCACTGCACTGGATAAGCCCTTATCTCATTACATCCCAGGTCTGAGCCAATCAGAGGAGACGGCAAGACCCGTCCTGTTCACGAGCAGATGTATTCTACTGACCAATGACAGGTCAGACTAATTAACAGCTCTCAGGAGAGAAGCATGTGGGGTTTAGGTGCGGGTATTGGCCTGCAGTCGGACAGTTTAAACTCTAGGAGGCAGCACAGCTGCAGAAAAACCTTGGCTTTGTTTGCAATAATGAAAACTCCACAATATACACTGTATACCACCTACTAGTCTTAGGAAAATGTGTGCCGTTAGCAGGTATAGACTATAATATTATTGTTATTTGGTTTTAATTAGACAACAAATTGGCACACAAAAAATGGCACACTTTATTTGTGATAGTCTACTTTATATTCTACTAACTATAACTGTGCTACTACATGTTAGTAGAATGTCTAAAGTGCACTATCAAAATAAAGTGTCGCCACAAAAAAAATGCTCTCCTACACACCCAAAATACCTAAAATGCACAGTGCTTTACAGTTTAAACTATATATTTCAGCAAATAGATTTATGATGCAACAGATTTCCTGTTTACTGTATGAAAGAAGATTTCGGAAATAGTACATGATATTGATAAGCAGCCTTAAAATTCTGCTAGGATGGCATCTTTCAAATGCAAATCATAAATGTGCTGAAACTAAGACCTTGTATGAAATGGATAATGAAGCGGATCGATCTCACCTGGAGTTTTTCTATGAGGGGAGAACTCTTTAACTTCATCTTGGGAGGATGAGGAGAGTTAGACGACTTCTGTGCCACAAAAATCAGTTATTTAAAAGACATGTTGACTAAGATAATATTTCATTCACTGTACAACTGGCATAGAGTATAACAAGGTGTGTTCACTATAAACAATTACTAAGAGACCCTACACAACGTTCATTTACACGACAATTGCATTTTGGGGGCCTGAATACACAAACTTTTGAACACTGGTTTCAAAGTGCAAGTTTTTGAAAACAATACCATTATCATCTCTTTGTAAACCACAAATACGCAAATTTGTGAAAACGGTAACTGTCATGCACATATGAAAAAAGTGTAATAGTTTCGTGTAATTTAAAGGGATAGTTCAGCCAAGCATGATATTTAAACCATGCATTACTCACCCTCAAGCCGTTCGAGGTGCAAATGTCAATCCTGTTTCAGACGAACACATTTTCAGTTATTTTAGAAAATGTCTTAGACCCTTCAGTGGATATAATGTGAAGAAATGGAAGAAATCCTTCACAAAAGTCATCCATCCAGGCTCCAGGCTGATAAACGAAGGCCTTCTGAGGGTAATCCGTGCGTATTTTCGTAAAAATATACATATTTAAAACTTTATAAATGAAAATATCTGACTTCCGACAACGATCGACGTACGTCACGGGTGATGGAAGTTCGGCGTACATAGCACGTAGGAACCGTTTCCTACTCTACGTCCTACCTCGTACGTGTAATTCCTTCACCCGTGAACGTACGTAGCGTAGGAACCGTCACGCGATCGTTGCCGGAAGTCAGATATTTTCATTTATAAAGTTTTAAATATGTATATTTTCACGATAATACCAGCACGGATTACCCTCAGGAAGGCCTTCGTTATCACCCTGAAGCCGGATGGATGACTTTTGTGAAGGATTTATGCACATTTTTGGGACTTGAAGGAGCTGGACCCCATTTCTTCACATTATATCCACTGAAGGGTCTAAGACATTTTCTAAAATAACTGAAAATGTGTTTGTCTGAAACAAGATTGACATATGCATCTCGAACGGCTTGAGGGTGAGTAAAGCATGGTTTAAATATCATTTTTGGCCGAACTATCCCTTTAAAGACGGAACATTTTTCCTTTACATTTTTTTTAAAAGTTTCGCATACAGTCGACAACGTTGTCAAAATGATTCTTGTTCACCCGGGTCCGTGAAACGACTAAAAACTGGCCAGTAGATGGCGATATGACTTAGTAAAGAAGCACTACGCGCCTTTAGACTGAGCACGTGCCTAGTTCACACTACATGATTTTAAGCCCGATTTAATCCCGATTTGCAAATTGTTGAGTCTCGCCGACAAGTCAGGATGTAAGTGTGTGTAAATCGCGGGGAGTAGCGGGCGATGAACGCTTGCCAATCTGAAAAAAAGAGACAACAATGCATCAAAGACGCTCGCAGACGGCATCGCAGAGCCCAGAAAAATATCTAGCATGCTAGATATCCAGAGCAGTCGCGCGACTTGAACCTCAGTGATGTAATGAGCTACAGCCAATCAGAGCAAAGCATGGGTTGAGGTCACTGGGTTAATCATATTTTTTTTCTTTTTTTGCATTTTGTCTCAGAGCAAATCATCGCGCAAACATTTTGAAGCACTAGTTTCTGTCTGACGTCCATATTCGCGTGTTGTGTTCTTTGACTGCTGTTTCACGTCATTTTCGTTCGTTTAATCGCAAGATTTTCATGACAAACATGGTTTTTAGACAACGTAGAATCGTTGGGTGACAGAGTTGTTGTCAACTTGTGTATTGTGTTACCTCCTGTTGTGGATCAATCACGTTGTGTTGTGTGGTGTGAACAGCTCAACAACTTGAACACTCCTGATTTCACTGAGAGCAAGTCATGTAGTGTAAACCACACAGGGGTGCGTTTCCGAAAGCATCGTTAGCCAACTATGGTCACAAGTTCCGTCGTTATCAGCATAGTTCAACGAGCCGGTGTTTCCCGAAACCATCGTTCCAACGAACATTTGGAAACAGCATCGCAAAGTTGTGTGGTTTGAATGACAGCTTCTCGACCTGTGGTTTATATATTGCATGACATTTGGACGTAAAAAATCCTTATCTTGAGCAAAATAAGCAAGCTGACATTCAGTACAACCGGTGCCTTTTATTCAGCATACATACAAATGGAATTTACGTCTTTTAATTTTTCAAAAGATTTGAAGTACCGTGTTTGAAGAGTGCGCATGTGCGAACGTGCTCTACTATGTAAGAACGAGCCAAATATTGAGTCTGGTAATAAAGCAAAACAAATGAGAACAATTAGAAATAGTCCTCAGATGACATGTCTGTAATTTATATAAAACAAATCTAGCGTTAATTGGATCTCAAACAGTTTCATTAAAAGTAGTTATTACTCCACCACGCGCGAAACCAACGTGGTTGAACGATACTTTGCGACAGTGGGTTTCAGGAAACATTCGTACTATGCATCGATACGTACTATGGTAGTAAAGCAGCAAACTACGTCGTTGAACGGGAAACGCACCCAGTTCAGCCCGACGTTTTAAAATCATGTATAATAATAAGCATAAGCATGCTCATGACTGTCACCGTTTTCACAAATACACATATACAGACGATAATGGTAATGTTTTCAAAAACTTGCACTTTGAAACCCGTTTCAAAAGTTTGCGCTTTCAGGCCCCCAGAACACAACTTTTGTGTAAAGGAACGGCCAAAACGCATACAAATTTTCCGTTTTTACTTGAAAATTATGTAATGTAAACAGCCCCTTAAAACTGAAGTTCTGTATTAATAATTAAACATTTTACCGAGGGGAAAAAAATCTACTTTATTCATCTATAATTCATATACTGCTAGTCTGGCAAAAAAAAAAAATCACTTGTTTCTAACTTTCCTGAGTGCCATTTAAAGTCACATGCGCACCTCTTCTTGTTCATGTTCTTCATCTTTTTGATTGTTTTATCAACAGGGAAAATGTGGGTCTCCTCATAGAATTCACCTGCAATTCAGTGACATAAGCTATAATATCATGATATTTCAGGTAGTTTCCGAACCTTTCCTCGATGCATATTTCACCCATACATAACAAATGTAATTTTGATTAGGACTAACAAAAAGAAGTCAGATGTTCCACTACCTCCATGTTTCCTGGCATCGGCAGCGCGTGACCTTTGAGTCTCCCAGCCAGCTGAGCCACTGACGGCTTGACTGGGGCGTCCTCCTGCAAACAGAGAAGCAGACCGTTCGGTGGATGTTCTTCTCTCATGTACTCACTTTATTGATCCCACAGGGCCTGTAGTAAAGCTCAGACCGCCAAACACGAGCGAGGAAGCTCGCGGGGAAAGCACACACCCATACTGCTCATTTTACACACGCATGATGCCATAATGGCCTCCATATTCAGCATGTCCTTGTTTTTACTAGACATGTTTTCTTACTTAACAGCAAATGGAAAATGAAAGGCCTTTTAAAAGTAAGAAATGGTGACGTCAGAAGCAAAGAGACGGGGTGTGGCAGAAAACACATCGCCGCTCTATTTCTGCAGTACGTATTCACAGTTTCTGAAAGCACAATTCTATCGTTTAATCAGATTATTCTCAATATTTAACCAGATTGGTTATTTAATCAGAGATCTGAGAATCCAAATGATGAGAAATAAAGCATCAACTGTGATAAAGTCACAAATTGGCAAATACAAAGTAGTAATTATAAGATATAAAGCCACAATTATTAGGGGACAAATGATGCAACTGTGAGATGTACAGTTGCACCAGTTGTAGTAGGGCTGGGCGATTTTTTCCCTTAAAAAAATCAGCGATTTTTTAATAAAAACTCGATTTACGATTTACGATTCGATTTTTCGATTTTTTTGTGTGACCGTGGCACAATGAGCTTATGCGCATTCCGAGCGCTGAATGATGCGCTTGAAGCCACATGGAGTCACAGCGCGCAGCCCAGACATGAGCCCAGCGCGTCGACTCGCAGTCCGCACTGAACAGTTCAAAGCACAAAGGAAATACATACTGATTCATGTATAATATACAGTCTCTAGCTATGTAATCGTTTATTGAACCTTTTCTTTTAACAGTTTTAAATTTCAATTACTGTGCGCGTGAAGAACAATAGTGCTCTGACTAGTGTTTTGCTCTAACAGACACCCGGTAGAAAGTAACGTCATGACTTAGTAACAGCAATATTCCAGCAAGACAAAGTTGTTTTATGCGAAACCATAGACGTTTATCTACAGATCAAGTATAATAATAGGAACATTGAATCATCTTTGAGAAAGTTTCATCGTATTGACTGTAGTAACCGAACTGTGGAAACCATGAAGGAAGATTGGGTGAATGCAAAATGTAAAAAAAATAATAATAAAATTTCCCAGCCCTAAGTTGTAGTTATGAGAAAAGTTGCTAATGTGAGATATAAAGTCATAGTTAGGAGATATACATTTGTAATTGTGAGATATTGTCGAAATAATGAGAAATAAATGAGCAATTGTGAGATAAAAAGTAGGGCTGTCAAACGATTAATCGTGATTAATCGCATCCAAAATAAAAGTTTGTGTTTACATAATATATGTGGGTGCACTGTGTATAATTATTTTGTATATATATAAATACATACACTTGCATGTATATTTAAGAAAAAATATTTATATATAATATAAATTATATATAAATCTATATAAAGTATATACATGAAAATATTTCTTTACCCTCTGGGGTTGTTCTGGCCCAAATGGACCCGAAGAATTTAAATAAAAATGTTTTTTAAATTACAGCTTCCTCGGAATGGTCTGAAATTTGGTGACTTGGTATTTGGTTTTTGAACACCCCAAAAAATTGGGGACAGGATGTGAATAGTCTAAATGGTTGTATGAAAAATAGTCACACTTGGGGTGTTCGGGTCCAAATGGACCCGCATGGAAAATGAATGGGAAATTGGCAAAAATGTGAAAATACTGAGTTTTTTGTGTGCGACAATCAGCCAAATCAAATCTACAAATCTGCCACGATCTTGAAAAAAAGCACACAACAGTGAAGGGGTGAATCTATAAAACATCAAGAGTGCAAAACAGACACATCCAGACACATACACACAAACACACTTTTATACACAAATACACCAAACAAAAAATTCAGTTTTTGTATTTTTAAAAAGCTCAGTTTGTCCACGAGATGGCATCCATCTCATTTCAAAAATTGCTTTTATGAGGCCTAGGCTTGACTCTAAAACGAAATACAGCTTTAAAAAAATAAAAATAAATATTTTTTTAAAATATTTTTTTCTATTATGTTCAACAGGGGGGAATTTTGTCATAATTATTGCATTAATGCTAATAATTTTTTTTTATTTTTGAAATTTTCTCAAAACACCAAAAAAGAAAAAATATTATAAAAAAACGAGTAAAAAAAACATGATTTTTTTTTCTAAATATGAATCCCTCCCATTTAAATATGAATGGGTCCATTTGGACCCGAACACCCTGAGTGTGACTCTGAAACGAACAACCCCAGAGGGTTAAATATATACAAGCATGTGTGAGTATTTATATATAATTATACACAGTGCACCCACATATATTATGTAAACACAAATTTTTATTTTGGATGCGATTAATTGCCGATGAATCATTTGACAGCCCAAATAAAAAGCCTAAAAAAATTAGGCGAAAAAGTTGCAATCATGACAAAAAAAGTCTCAATTGTGAGATATGAAGTCATAATTAGATTATAAGTTGCAATTGAGAAAGTTACATTAACAATTGAAAGAAATAGCCATATATATACACTCACCGCCCACTTTATTAGGTACACCTGTCCAACTGCTCGTTAACACTTAATTTCTAAGCAGCCAATCACATGGCGGCAACTCAGTGCATTTAGGCATGTAGACATGGTCAAGACAATCTCCTGCAGTTCAAACCGAGCATCAGTATGGGGAAGAAAGGTGATTTGAGTGACTTTGAACGTGGCATGATTGTTGGTGCCAGAAGGGCTGGTCTGAGTATTTCAGAAACTGCTAATCTACTGGGATTTTCACGCACAACCATCTCTAGGGTTTACAGAGAATGGTCCGAAAAAGAAAAAACATCCAGTGAGCGGCAGTTCTGTGGGCGGAAATGCCTTGTTGATGCCAGAGGTCAGAGGAGAATGGCCAGACTGGTTCGAGCTGATAGAAGGGCAACAGTGACTCAAATAACCACCCGTTACAACCAAGGTGGGCAGAAGAGCATCTCTGAACGCACAGTACGTCGAACTTTGAGGCAGATGGGCTACAGCAGCAGAAGACCACACCGGGTGCCACTCCTTTCAGCTAAGAACAGGAAACTGAGGCTACAATTTGCACAAGCTCATCGAAATTGGACAATAGAAGATTGGAAAAACGTTGCCTGGTCTGATGAGTCTCGATTTCTGCTGCGACATTCGGATGGTAGGGTCAGAATTTGGCGTCTACAACATGAAAGCATGGATCCATCCTGCCTTGTATCAACGGTTCAGGCTGGTGGTGGTGGTGTCATGGTGTGGGGAATATTTTCTTGGCACTCTTTGGGCCCCTTGGTACCAATTGAGCATCGTTGCAACGCCACAGCCTACCTGAGTATTGTTGCTGACCATGTCCATCCCTTTATGACCACAATGTACCCAACTTCTGATGGCTACTTTCAGCAGGATAATGCGCCATGTCATAAAGCTGGAATCATCTCAGACTGGTTTCTTGAACATGACAATGAGTTCGCTGTACTCAAATGGCCTCCACAGTCACCAGATCTCAATCCAATAGAGCATCTTTGGGATGTGGTGGAACGGGAGATTCGCATCATGGATGTGCAGCCGACAAATCTGCGGCAACTGTGTGATGCCATCATGTCAATATGGACCAAACTCCCTGAGGAATGCTTCCAGCACCTTGTTGAATCTGATGCCACGAAGAATTGAGGCAGTTCTGAAGGCAAAAGGGGGTCCAACCCGTTACTAGCATGCGGTACCTAATAAAGTGGCCGGTGAGTGATATATATATATATATATATATATATATATATATATATATATATATATATATATATATACACACATATTCTATAACAAAAACTTTTTATATAGTACTGCGAACTAATCACGATTAATCAATTTGACAGCACTAGAAGGTTGCAATTATGAAAAAGAAGTCACAATTTGGAGAGCTACATTTTTAATTGACAGATATAAAGTAGCAATAATGAAAAAGAAATGTTGCAATTGTAAGATATAAAGTGGAAATAGGCATCCATACATAATTTCTCGTATTGTCAATTGAAAAAATCCATATCGTTAACCACTACATATCGCTTTTGTAAATGTATATTTTTACACTATGCATACCATTATATACTTTTTTAGTACACTGCATATACTTTGTAATCTGCAGTATGCTGGTGTTAAATTGTGGACAAAGCAGCTGTTTGCATCAAATGTTCTGGTTCAGTTTATCAGCAACACAGCTGACCAGCATCACACTCACAGCCTGGGGGAGTCGATATCTTTCTCATCACGAGGAACATATCAGTGTTTCATTTTTCATAAAACCATTAGTCAGAGGTAGGCTATGCTTCAAAGCCTCACACACAAGTATAAGCACTAGTCTCTTCTGATTGCACACTTGTCTTTTTCTCTCAATGTGTCTCTGCCAGCCTTTACAAACAGAAACGGGTCTCTCCCACAACATTCTTCTCAATATCTCCCAAATATATAACGCTTTATTTAATTACACATGTTGACCCCCCCACACTTTGCTTCCTCCAGCTACAAAAACACACTCTCACTTAATATCCCACAGTTTCTGAACACCACGGCAAACATTAGTGCTTACACACAGAAAAGAAGACGTGTTTCCCCCGATCCACTTCCCTCCATTTCCTGCAGTTCCTTTCCTTCACCCATGATAAGCAGAATTCCCCTGAGACCCACACCCCTTGACTCATTATTTTGGTGCCCATGATTGTTAACTCTTTCCTGTCCCTCGAAAACAAAGCCACTGTAGAAAAGGGTCAACTTCACAAACGAGGACAATAGAGTCAAGTATTTGTTAGATGCTTTTTTCTTAACCCACCCATGTTGGTTTAAATGGAAACTCCGACTTATTTTCGTTACGGAAATACAAAAAAGAAAAGAGGTCATTTTTATTTTCGTAATTTCGGACTTTCTGCATCGTGCGTTTACATCTCACAATTCGGACTGTGTAATTCACAATTGCAAGTTCAAGGAAAAAAGTCTCATATTCTTCAGCAAAAAAAAGTTTGAATTGCGAGATATAAACTCGCAAGTTAGTTTCTGTGGTGGCAACAAGCATCCATATGTGTTGTTGTTGTGTCCCTGATAGTACACGTACATCACGGAGACGTCTATTTGATGTGTGTGTTTACATCTGGAAGACGTCATTTTTTGAGACGATATTGCTCATCTGCAAAGCGTCTATATCAATAGCTCAAGTCTATTTGATGTGATGTTTACATCTGGAAGACGCATTTTTAAGAGTGTTTGCTCATCTGCAGTACATCTATAGGACGTTTCCTGTCAGATGTCAAATAGATGTTTAGAAGATGTCTTTAAGATGTAATGATTTAGAATGGATGTTAAACTGACATCTTATAAACGTCTATTTGACATCTGACAGGAAACGTCCTATAGACGTATTGCAGATGAGCAAACACTCTTAAAAATACGTCTTCCAGATGTAAACATCACATCAAATAGACTCCTGTCAGATGTCACATAAACGTTTAGAAGATGTCTTTAAGATGTAATGATTTAAAATGTATGTTAAACTGACATCTCAAAGATGTCTATCAGATGTTGGTAAACAGCAGATGCTTTCCAGATGAAGTGATCTTTAACAGAAATCTTGCAGACGTACCAGTGCTATCCCAGATAGCACAAGTCTATTTGATGTAATATTTACATTTGGAAGACGTATTTTTAAGAGTGTTTGCTCATCTGCAATACATCTATAGGACGTTTCCTGTCAGGTGTCAAATAGACGTTTAGAAGATGTCTTTAAGATGTAATTATTTAGAATGCATGTTAAACTGACATCTTCTATACGTCTATTTGACATCTGACAGGAAACGTCCTATAGACTGTATTGCAGATGAGCAAACACTCTTAAAAATACGTCTTCCAGATGTAAATATTACATCAAGTAGACTTGTGCTATCTGGGATCTGGTTCTTTCTCCAGTCGTTTCCCAGATAGCACAAGTCTATTTGATGTAATGTTTACATCTGGAAGACATGTATTTTTAAGAGTGTTTGCTCATCTGCAATACATCTATAGGACGTTTCCTGTCAGATGTCAAATAGACGTTTAGAAGATTTCAGTTTAACATTAATCCTAAATCATTACATCTTAAAAACATCTTCTAAACGTCTATTTGACATCTGACAGGAAACGTCCTATAGACGTATTGCAAGATGAGCAAACACTCTTAAAAATACATCTTCCAGATGTAAACATTACATCAAATAGACTTGTGCTATCTGGGTTTTTACACAAAAAAAAAACACAACAGACGTTGTTTTTTGTAAAAAAAAAAAAAAGGACTGCAGAAAGAACCATATAAGAAACAAACACCATAATGGAGATCTCTGGAATAATTTATAGTAAAAAATAGTATAGTAAAAATAATTATCTCATTTATTTCGATTTGTAAATATATATAAAATTAGATGAGATAATCTTTAGCATAAGAAATGTACATGAACTTATTATAGTCAAGTCGATTTTGTCAAAAACATTCAGTTCCAATTAAAAGAGTAAAATGTGTAGAACAAAACAAGACACACAAAGTATGAGCAGTAAATCAGTAAGCCGGAGATGATTTGAAACCCTGTGTTTGGAGTAAGTCTGTGGGACGGGTGGGATTATGGGCTCACTCTGGGAGTGGGAGTGCAGAAAGCTCTATTTTAGGCGGCCGTGGCCTGAGAAATAAACCACAGACCAGCCTGTGATCATCCAGCATGTGAATACATGAATATAATTCTGTTACTTTACTCTTTTGGAAATGTTACTGGAAACATTATGGAAACCTTTAGGCCTGCAGCTTTATTTGCTTATTGACATAACTCCATACAGACAATAAAATGATTTCTGGCTTGTGTTTTGTTTGTTTGTTTTATAAAATCTAAAACCATTTTAACCAATAATTAGATATTGAATGAAGATGAGTAAATGATTAAACATTTTTCACTTATGGGTAAACTATCTTATAAATCATTTGGATTTAGCCAGATTTACAATTTATACGTAAATTATACGCAAAATTTTGCTCATCTACAAGAAAGACTTGTTGTTTAACTACTGCGCCCTGTTACCGGTAGGCATGGCCTCCTAGGGCAGCGAAAGCAAGTGCATTCTGGGAGTTGTTGTCTTTCATCCACATAAGCCAAAAATACATTTTCTGGCTTTTCTCAGTATGAGAACGCTCAAAATTCAAAAATAATTTCACATTTCTTCTACATAAATTACATTTTAAATACACATTCATCTTTCCAGAGGTGAAGTATCCCTTTAATGTTAGTTAATAAAAATACAGCTGTTCAATGTGTGTTCATGTTAGTTCACAGTGGGTTAACTAATGTTAAAGGGTTAGTTCACCCAAAAATGAAAATTAAGTCATTAATTACTCACCCCCATGCTGTACCAACCCCGTAAGACCTTCGTTCATCTTCAGAACACAAATAAAGATATTTTTGATTTAATCTGAGAGCTGGATCACTCCTCCATAGACTGTCTAAGGGACTGGCTCTTGACGGCCCATAAAGTCATTAAAGAAAATGTTTAAATATTCCATGTGCCTACAGCGGCTCAATTATAGGTTTATCAAGCGACGAGACTACTTTTTGTGCGAAAAAACATAAATAACGACTTTATTCGACTATTCCATTACTTCCTTATGGGCGCATGCGTAAGAACTGAGACGAGGACGATCTCATTCGACTACTTCTTGTTACCGGCTGCTCACCGCTTCAGGAGTATTACCGCCACCTACCGTATAAGATGATGTGCTGATATAGCTGGAAGCGCAAAACTTTCTGTTTACAAGCAAGAGGAAGATGCACGCTGTACATAGCGCTTTTCAATTAGCATATTTTTCGCACTATAAGGTGCACTTAAAAGCCTTTAATCTTCTCAAAAAACGACAGTGCGCCTTATAATCCAGAGCGCCTATATATGGATACATCATCTTATACGGTAGGGGGCGGATCATCCTCAGCGGTGAGCAGCCGAGTAACAAGAAGTAGTCGAAAGAAGAACGTCCTCATCTCAGTTCTCGCGCATGCGCCCATAAGGAAGTAATGGAATAGTCGAATAAAGTCATTATTTATGTTTTTTCACAAAAAATGATCTGATCGCCTTGATAAACTTATAATTGAGCCGCTGTAGGCACATGGAAATATTTAAACATTTTCTTTAATGACTTTATGGGCCGTCAAGAGCCAGTCCCTTAGGCAGTCTATGGAGGAGTGATCCAGCTCTCAGATTTAATCAAAAATATCTTATTTGTGTTCCAAGATGAACGAAGGTCTTACGGGGTTGGAACAGCATGGGGGTGAGTAATTAATGACTTAATTTTCATTTTTGGGTGAACTAACCCTTTAACAAATACAACCTTTGATTTTAATAATGTACAAGTAAATGTTGAAATTAATATTGACTAAGATTAATAAATGCTTTAGAAGTATTGTTCCTGCAGTTCCAGTTCATGTTAACCACTAAGTTTTCCACGGGACTGCCCTACTTCAGCTGTTTCTCTGACTGGCAAAAAAAAAGCGACCAAATCACAATCAAAAGATGATCCAACAACAAAACCACTCCAGGGACAGCTAAAACTACTGCTCCGAGCACCAGACACCACACCGGCCATATCTCAGATCAGCACCTTCCTCTGGAAGGGCGTAACATAGTGCAAGAGGATACCACAGAAATAACACCAAATTGCCTATGGTTTTGTGAAATACCCAGACAATGCATATACAATTTACACTATAAACAGTGATTTATCATGATTTATAACAGCAATAAACCACTACAGGCAATGGATTACAGTGATTTTCCCATTTTGTTTTGTTTATCTAAAGGTTTAGCTAGTTAGCAATGTCCAAACTTCCACTGAGAGGAACGTGAATGCTAAATGGACACTTTCCAAGTTTGCCAGAACTGTTTGAAAAGTACCATGGTAGACTATTGACATACCATACCATCAGACACCACAGTACTTACTCTAAATCATGTGCTAGAAAATGTTACAGCTGACCTCATGGTACACTATGATGTCCTGCACAGTGGAGCGCTCTTTAAAAGACTCTTTGGTGAAGAGTGAACACTATTAGTAGACACGTGATGCACATAATGCCATATTCTTTAATTCGTGCTTTCTGGACACACAACTCTGAGAGTTCAGCCAAGGTTCAAACCCTTGAGGATATACACTATAAATGAGGTAAAAGGGAAAATATAGACCATAAACACAAAAAAACCCTGAAAAAATGGAGTTTAAATGAGGTACAGAGAAGAGAATGGATTTTACATAATTAATTCAGTAAGTAATCTGGACTGATTCCTTCTAGTTGAGTGGTGTTGTGGGCTAAGACTAGAGTAATATGGTCATTGCATGTCTTGTTACTGCAGAACAGACATGTAAGTCTCCCTCTTAGCCATTCCAGGAAAACATGAGTGTTTGAATTTTACATCATCGTAAGATCTCACTTTCCACTGCCTTTGCCGCCCTTTTCAGACACACAGCTTGTGTTTTTACAGAAGGCTCTCGGTGTGTTACATCACTCAAAGCAATGGGATAAACAGCTACCACATCATGAGGCCTGACAGGGAGGGAACATTACGGTATTGACAAGGTGTCCAACAGGAATGAATACCAATGTTTGACAGCAAAGACAAGTGTGTTTATTACATATCTATATCTTCAAAACTGTTTTTTATTCAAAGCTTAAGTTTCGTGCCCTTATTGTGCTATTTAAAGGCTCATAATTTTGTCTCCTACAATAGGTTTACATGCATCCTATAGGTAAAAAGAAAACACTTTTCTTATAATGATATACATTGGAGCATCACCTATTTACTTAAAGTGAATGGTTCGATAAATGATCTCGTTCTCTCTAAACCCCTCCCTTCTGAAAGCCAACTCTGCTCTGATTGGTCAGTTGACCACGTCTGTTGTGATTGGTCGACTGCTAACATCATGCATCGGAAACAAAACGCCATGGTTCTAGACATGTCTACAACACAAACCAAACTCTTCCAGGCTTCAATGTGTTCCTCACAAAGCTTTAGGACTTCACAAGATTTAACAGGTCATTGTCCTTTTCTGCTCCACTGAGGAGAGAAAGTCTTACACATTTGGAAGGGCATGTGGAAAAGGCCTATGTCACGAAAAAATTGAAGACCGGAAGTACGTTGTTTAGCAGGAATACGGCTCTTTCGGTTAGCTTTTTACAATGGTGGAGTCTGACACCGTGTCCTAACTACACGCGACGCGATAAAATTCCAGCGACAGCAAGTGTGTGTGTCCCGCATTCAGAACAGCGTGTGGGCGGAGTCTCTCTGTGAAAGTGCACTGTTGGCCCGCACTCGCATTGGAAATGGGTAAGGAGGACATAATCAAATCAAGAAATAACATTATTAAAAATCAAAACATTAACAAAATAATAATCTCATTGACTAATTTTGTTATGAAGTACAGTTGTATGTTTGCATAGAATTCATTTTGAACGCTATATTATATGATTTCAAAATCTGAGGTAAATTATCCATTATCGCTTGTGGCACAGTGACCTATTATAACTAAAAATAAATAATGTGAACTCAACCAGTGTAATTTCTTCATTCTGTCAGCCGCGACGTTGCAGAAATAGGAACCATTTCCAAATTAGAAACTTTGCGTGTCGCCGAAACTTTGCGTGTCGCGTAGATATCACTGGACCAAATCTCTCCGCAACCAGCCTGAAGTCACATTTGACAATGTGTTTCGGACAATAAATTAAAACTCTCAAGTGGGAAAGTGGGAAAGCTGAGTTATGGCTGTCTACGTCCTGATGCAGAGCAACCCAATACACTACAACAACAGCCACGGGTAGCGCTAGCCATTCGCCAGTAAGGTAAACGTTTCTATGGTAACAGCGAGTTGGACCAATCAGCAGACGTTGCTACTACGCTTAGGATTGTGGGTATATGCGCAATGTTTTTCTTTAAACAAGGTTGATTTCATATAAACGTATAGCTTCAACAGAAGCAAAAACCTTCGTTTCACAACCTCATAGCATAGTGGTCAGTCTACCTTGGATGGTTTAGACATTAGAGCTGATAATCTAAATCCTTATCGAGAAATACTGTTGACCAGAAGTTCTGTATCTCTACTCCGCGTTCTGGAAACAGGAAGTGTGACATACTGTAGGCCTATAAGGAGGAAATATTACAGACTGTAAAAATAGTCGTAATTTAAACCGTAAAAGACTGCTACAGTAAAAACCTGTTACTTGATTTAAGTTAAAGTTCACTTAATATAACCGGTGAAAAACTGTAATAAATCGAATGTGTTCATTAACGGTATATATCAGTTATTATCAAAACGGTTAGTTCGAATCCTTGATTCTGATTGGTCAAGAGCTGTGCTTTATTCACGATAAAACACGGCTATGACCGCTTCACCCAACGGTTCTATTGATCGCTGCGCAACACTGCGGTTCTGTGTTGTTTTTATTTAAGCTTTCATGCATTTTACACATTGGAACATTGTTGCTGTTCACGCTCATGGACTATTTTTTCTAGCGGAAGGAAGGCTTTTAGTGATTTTACTTCAAGAAAGTTGCACTAATACATTGTTTTTTACTTTAATATTGTGTGGCAACCGTTTATAAAAGCAATAAGGTACTCGAGGCAAGTGCTGTATCGATGAATAAGTAACGGTAACCTAACAACGCCCTTCAGCCATTACTTATTCAGGATAAAACACAGCCTCTCGTACCTTATTGCTTACATGAAACAGATATTTTTACTGCAAATTTCTCATTTCAATTTGTAAAACCTAAAATGTTGTCACCATATTTTTTACAGTAATTTTTTTTTCATTAATTGTTTCTTCAAACTACAATCATCTATATTTGTAGCAAATAACAGGTGCTCTTATATTAATTGCATTTGAGGCATTGTACGCTCTGTAACTGTGGCAACTTCCAATAGCTCTTGGAATAATGTTGGCTTACTAAATATATTACTTCATATAACATGTGACCCATATATTTGGCTACTTTATTACATCTTCAGTTACTCTGTGTTGGCTTTCCTTCTTCCACAACATGATGATCATCAAGCAGAGAGGGACTCCCCGTTCTCTAAGCGTAATGGCATGTGGGATTTTCCTCAACTTTCTCACATGGTCTTGCTTTCTGCAGAGCTGTGCAAAAGCTCTTCTTTTCTCTTTACAATAATCTGCTAGCTTGTCTAGTTGTACAATTTCTACGTTTTAGTATAATAGTAACAATGGACAGACAGAAGTATGGGAATTCCGTTACCAAAATATGCATCTGTGATGCTTTTTAAGCCTCTGATGCATGACTTTAGAGGACAGAATCACTCATTAATACCTTTGACCCTTACCCATAGTTCAACTGACTGTCCTTTTAGTCATTTTATTTTTAATGACTTTAATTCAACATGGCGACATTTAAATTCCAATAGGCAGACAACAGTTTTAAACGGGCTATGTGATGCTATTGTAAAAGTTCATTATTTAGGTTATTGGGTATACTGTTGCTGACTAAATAATGTACAGTTTCACATACTATTACATGATTGGCTAACTGACTTATTGTGCTGTGATTGGCCAAACATCTGAAGCATGTGTCATTGCAAGCTTAAGACTCAAAGGCTTAACAGTAAACACAAACAGTGAAAGTGTAATTTTACAGCTCCAGGGTTTTCATGAAAACTACCAACGCTATCTCACGACCAATTCGTACGAATTCATACGAGTGATTAAAAAGTGGCTTATTCGTACTAAGTCATACGACCTCAATTCGTACGAATTTGTGCGATTTGTCTAAACCCACGAGATGGGTAGGTTTAAGGACGGGGTCAGGGGTAGGTCATTCTTTTACGAATTAATACGAATTGGCCAACTGGTAAAATATGTATGATTTAGCAAAAATCTTACTAATTCGTACGAGTGAGGTCGTACGAATTGTTACGAATTAGCCACCTCGTAAAATTCGTACGAATTGCCGTGAGATTGGGTTGAAACTACATATTACACTTCTGCATTTTTATATCGCCGCCCAGGTACAATTGGATCAACAGAGGGTTATTAACAGAACAGTGTTTGTAAACGCAGGTTTATCACTTAAAATTGTATCATACTTTGTCTAATCTTTAACATTTGCTTATAATGTCATTGGTTTTACTGTATCAGATTCCTGAGAGTGTGGATGACCAAGCCAATCGATAAGAACCAACTTCACAAGCGTGACTAGAGCCGAAGATTTCAGTGAGCGTCTCCACAACATGGTGGCAACACTGCAATTCACTGAAGATATTTCACATTGTGTCGTAAACATTTGCGGAAGTAATATCTGGACTTCGATCTATGTGTTTATACCATGTTTAATGGAAACATGACTGAAGCCTGTTGTATTTAATTTTGGTGGTGTGTGAGTCACCGGCCAAAAATGTAATACGATTTGCGTGAAAGCGTTCTAATCGACATACATTGGCCTAAAAGCATGGTAATGAGAGAGAATCCAGAGCTTTAAACTAAATTATGTAAATTATAGCTTTAAACTAAAATGTGTTCTAATAATGTCTGATATGGGAAAACCTGGCTTTCTGATATCCAAAAAGATCATCATGGAAGTCAGATTTAAGAGGTAGAAGTTAAGTGAAGAAAACTGTCAAACTGAAAAGGTTCCAGATGCCCAAATAATATATATATAAAAAAACGTAATTCCTGTGTTTCCAATGCAGAACAATGGATTACGTGAATTATTAATCAATTGCGGTAACACACTTTGCATGTGTGGGTAGGTAAGCTACCACAAAAGCTACCCCCAAAGGTTCAAACCAGATCTACACCCTTGTATTATGCAATTTAAATATTCATGAAAGCTTAAACATTATTGAAGAATTTGTTGGCTGCTCTCTTTCTGTTTGCTTTTTTTTTTGTTTAAGAAGCTAATTCCAGTCCTATAAAGCAAAAGCCTTTTGATAGGTTTTTAGGATCATGATCAGAAACATTTTTATGGTAGTGCAGACAAGTAATTTCTGTGGGAAAGTATACCTCCTCTTTTCACATCCCCTTTACCAGCCTATAAAGACGAACTCCAAGAAAAGAGTTGAACGCTCTTTGATAACAGAAGTAACAACCCGAGCGTCACACGCCACGTGAGGAACTTTAACGCCTGAGGCTGAGAGGAAAATCAAAGCTCATGCTCTTTCACACAGACAGAGGAAGATATTCGGCAGACGGCCCTTCCTTCCTCATGTTGTGGTGATTTGATAGTCATTTTACCAGCATGTGTCTGTTAGCTTATCTGTCACACTGTGGACTAACAGAGATTTAAGGTTAAACATATTTTGGAGGACATCTGGGTCCTAACTAAATGATAACAGTACCAGGGCTAACCTACACTGTAAAAAAGATTAGTTGACTCAACTTAATCAGTCATCTTGTTGCTTTGACTGAGTTAAGTTGAGTCAACTAATCTTTTCAGTGTAAAGATACTAAACTTTCTTTAATTTCCTATAAACATGTTAATTATGTTTCTTACTCTTTAGTATTGAAGTTAACAAACATCATTGCAACAAAGTTTGACGGGTCATTAAAGCACATTCATGCATTTGAAATGTCATAATAATATAGCCATTACAGAATTAATAGGCATATGATTGCTATTCTTAATAGTGTTGCTAGGAAGTTAAAGTATTGCTGAAATGTCAATACAAACACACCTGACAGACATTTGATTAATTTCAAACTGTTATCAAGCCAATTGGAGGATCAGCGGGATTGATAGTACTGCTACGAGTATTCAAATTATGTCTTGCGCAGTTAAAAAATAAATAGATAAAAAGCAGGTGCAAAAATATTATACATAAACCAAAATCATACCTCCATCCTCGTTATTCCGCGTTGATCTTCTGTTTCCTAGCGGAGTGTGTGGAGATGTCTCTCTGTTCACCAGTCTGACAGCAGCTTCACTTCACTCTCTGTTTCTTTAGTCAGCAACACCCAGATATGCGAACTCTTCAAAACGCAAACGACAAAGGAAGAGAAACTGTGTGGCGTCGAGAGCGCTAAAGCGCCGCGCAACCTCGTCTAAACGCGATCGCACAACTTTCCTCTGTCATATCAAACTGAAAAACGAAGTGTTTTGACTCATGGCCAATTATGACACACGCACTGGCTGTGTACAAACCCTAGTGCCCTGCCTGTCAGCCCAGTCATTTTGGCTATTTGAACTTGGTTTTAATATTGATGCCTGAGCATCATCGGAATTAATAGTTTTGAATTTGAAGCATCTTATGCGTCCAAAGAAGCGCTAGCTCTGGTGAACTTAGGATATTTGGACAGTTCAAAACATCAGCGCAACAAATGATACATTTCTGTGAAGATGTTACATACTGTATCCATTTTAACGGGAAAAAAAGTTAATATTATAGCCTATAATGAAGGTAAACTAAGCCAAAACCACCTTTTGGGGGTGCTGTAATAGTTGGGTTATTTTCATTAAGTCAAGTCAAATCATAGCAGCTCATGAGTGTTTTTGTGGTTGATTATATAGGGCTTCCACCAGTGCCGCTGTTAGCCATTTTGGTGCCCTAAGCATAATTCCTTTATGATGCCCCCTCCAAAAATAAAACATTTTCATTTAGGATTTTCATTTAGTGGGTATGATTTATAAAAAAATATATAAAAATATATAAAGTTACACTTTAGTAATGATTACTATTAACTAGTTTCATTTCCTGGTTGGTTTCATGGTTTTATAATCACTATAGTCCCGAATTGAGGCAGGCTGGTTAGGGGTTAGAGAAAATTTTGGATTTCTCTGAACTACAGATGTGCATTTTAAGATGGTGTGAAGGCAAAAAAAAAAAAAAAAATCGATAATAACAGGCAGCTGATTATTTTCCTCTCCTCGTCAGCATCACACTCTTTTTCTCTTGTTTTTATCTTGCCCTGTCTCTTTCCCTCTTAAAGTTGGATTTTTTTAATTTTCTAAAGGTTACAATATTTATTTTATTCTCAATATGTACACACACTGTGCCTAACATGATAAAAAAGGCTTTGTTCATGTTTCTTGTCCCCTCACAATGACAGTAACGTTAGCCTAAACTTTTACACGTAGGCCATGTTACATAGGCCTATTTTCAGTTAAAAATGGCGAAATTAGACAAAACTATATTAGTTTGCCTAATTATTTTTTGTCATTCGTTTAACATTTATGACCAAAAAAACTATCAAATATATACTTACATCTTATCTCGCACTTGACCGCACACTGAAGCGTCGAGTTGCACTGTTAAAATTCGCGCTCAGCGTCTGTGAACATAAAGCCCGCCTACTTCGATTTGATTGGTCATCTCAAATATTCTGACATTGACGAGCGGTGACAGACCAATGAGGCTCTGCACACACACCCTGTCAGCTGTTTCTAAAGTGCTCTCTGCTCGGTGCCGCTGCGGATTGAAGATGAAGAACGCGCTGAATCTGATTATAACAAGAAGTTTGAAGATCGATTTTTCATTAGGATATTTTTGGTGCCCCCTCAGCACTTGGTGCCCTACGCACAGCGCGTGATGCGCGTGGTGGGAGCGGCGGCACTGGCTTCCACAAATAAAGAGGCTGGGAACCACTGCTTTAGAGCATACAGAGCATAAACAATGCTTCTCAAGATAATAATAAAAAAAAATTGAACTGCACTGTCCAAATCACCCAACTGTTTGGAGGGATGGGACAAAATAAAAAAAAAACTATTCTGAAAATAGAACCATGATGATTTTGTATGATCATATTCGATGTTTCCATCAAAAGTTTGTACAATATAGTTGCTAAGACAATTTTAGGACCTTATAATGGAATGTTCTTTTCCTCAGTTCATGTATTTCAGGTTCAACATCCTGTTTGATGCCTGACCCCGCCCACCTACTGGATGTCTCACCAGTAAGTGCATCCAATCTTGATTATGTGGTCTCACTGCTAGGGGTCAGCAAACAGTTTTTATTTTCACCCATTAGATGAGAAAAAACTCAGTAGTTATACTGTCGCATTTAACCTCATGTCCCAATCACCCTTAAAGGGATAGTTCACTTTGAAATTAATTTTTGATATGTTTTAGCTTACCTCAAGATCATCCAAGATGTAGGTGTCTTTGCTTTTGTATTTTCAATTTTGATATTTTTAGGTCAAATTGTTCTTGTCTGTCAGTCATATAATGGAGGTCTATGGTCACCACCTCAAAGAGCGTACACAGAGAAGTCCAGATTAAACATGATTTAATGACTCGTAAATGTAAGTACACATTGATGGCCTAAGAACACGAAACAAGCGGTTTGTGTGAGAAAATGAACAGTATTTATATTGTTTTTACCTCTTGTAATCACAGCCATGTCCAACTGATCTGAGGGCACAGGCGCTTCAGTCTGCGCAAGCGCCGGAAAGGAATTTCCTGTATATCTAAATATGTTTAGATCTTCACAGTGAAGGGTAACACTTTCGAAATCTCTGTGTAAACAATGAGTGACGTACACGCGCGAGAGATCATTTCCGGCACATGTGCAGACCGAAGCGCCCGTGCCTTCAGATCACTTGGACATGGCTGTGATTACAAGAGGTAAAAACGATATAAATACTGTTTGTTTTCTCACACAAAGTGCTCGTTTCGTGTCTTAGGCCATCAATGTGTCCTTATATTTATGAGTCATTAAATCATGTTTAATTTGGACTTCTCTGTGCATGCTCTTAGAGGTAGTGACCATAGACCTGCATTATATGACTGACAGACAAGAACGGTTTGACCTAAAAATATAAAAATTGAAAATACTGTGATGAAAAAAAATGATTCATGCTTTAAAATATCTTTAAAGTAACTCTACACCCTTGCCTCATTTAGTATATGCGGTTCTATGAATATGCAAATGAGCCCCGCCTTCACTCGATCACAAGTTGGCCTGATTGGTTATAAGTTTGTGACGTCAGAAACACAGTCGATTTCAAACCGTGTTTTTGAGACTGTACAAGGAGAAAATACTCAGCAATGGTGCGGACTAATGAATCTCAGTTTAAAACATGACACGGGGTTTGTCTTAAAGCACATTAAAAACACCACATACATCTAAACAACATTAAAAACTTGATTACCACAGGGGGACTTTGAAGTATTTTATGATTTGGTCAGTTGGTTACAAATTTGTATGAATTAGTATGCAATTTGCATATTTTAGTCCTAATAATTTACATACAAGTCAGATTGTAGCAAAATTCATATACTTATAGTGGGGGGCCAATGCAGATGCAGAATATAGGCTTGAGGTAGACCTATGGGCTTGTTTGTCCATGATGTCAGCCCAATATGAATAAGCCCCAGGATGGTTCAAAATGTGGCATGGAATTGTAAATATCTCCATGAAAGGAAGTTGGCATGTTGGATAACAGTGAATATCATGTTTATTTGTTAAACACTACAGTACTTCATCAGAGGGAGAAGGCATTTTACACAGAAGTGCAGTTCATATGTCAAGCATGTGACAGAGGAATGTGAAGAGTGTGTGTGTGTATGTGAGAGAGAGAGATCAACGAAGCAAAGCATGAAAAGGAAAGTTGCATTTGAACTGTAATGACTCTGGTGCTGCCCATCTTATTAAATACATATAGGTATCATTATTATTAGTCCAGGAGACCATATTTCACCATATCTACATTTTCACGCACCAACATTATCCATTTATAATCAGATTGATGGCTCAACCAGACAAAGCCTTCATGTAAACACCTCAATCGATTTCCATCTGAATTCAATTTTCGATCAGATTGAAAGGAGAGGTAAAGACCTGAAATAGGCTAATCTGATTAACAGAAACATATTTCTAAAAATACTTCCCAAATATTTGTTCGAGAATTTGGAGATTTTTTGTTTTTTTTTTTCATCAAAAAGGCGTTACAGGGATTTCAGTAGGGCTAGAATCCATTCATCAACAATATCTTTGGGTGGTCAGTTGAGTTACAAGGTGACCTAGACCCTTTGTGAAGACTCCTTCCTTCTCCTTTTTTTATACCCATATTTCTAAACACATCCACAGCTGAGTGAGCTCATGTCCTGTGGAGTTTGAGATTAGCTCAGAGCAAACAAGCTCTCCATCAGGAGGAAGAAAACCAGTCCTGATAACAGCACTTTGAAGCACCAGGAAAGCCAATGACATTCCACAATGGCCGTCTGACGAAAGATAATGTCTCAAATGCTTTCTTGGACACTTCTTTCGAGACGCTAAAAGAGATAGTTCAGTCATGTGGGATCAGACCTGTAGTAACAATCTCACACTAGTAAAGAAACACTACTGTGACATCAAAAACTGTTATTGGAGAATGATAGATGGGTATTAGGCCAGCTTTCAGCATAAGACAATTGTTCAATACATATATTATAGAAGAACTGTTTGAACTACAATTAAGGTTTCAGTGACTGGGAGAACCATTGTGAATGAAAATGATAAAAATCAACCAAATCTAAAATAATTTAGGGCAGATATTGTCTGGTATTCATTTATTTTTGTTTGTTTGAATTCATGTTGATAAGAATTAAAAGAATATATATTTTTATTAAAAAAGATATTAATATTTTAATTTAGTCTTTCATTCATTTATTCATTTTAATTAAATATTTGAGTTATTTTATTAATTAAAAAATATTGCTCTCACCTCACAAAAGATCATTTGAGACAGTGTCTCCCCTGCTGATAAAGCACTGTACAACACATCCAGCTATCTTCAAAACAATGGAGATCTTCCTGCAGTATCAGGTTTTGTCTGGATTTATTAAATTACTCAAAAAAAGTTACATTAAATGGAACAAAATTACTTCAATACATATTTTCTATACTTGATTTAAAATGTCTGAATTAACTTTTTTAAAGTGTTAAATTATTATATAAAATGTTTAAAATGTTTGTATAGCACAAGGAAAGAAAACAGGGTTTGCACTTTTATTTATTTATATTTATATTAGTCAGAACATATTTCGTTTTTTTTAACATCCACTTGTTGGTAGATTACTGCTGAAAGTAAAGACTGCTTTCGATCATCAATGCTGTCAAACCACTACAGATGCACATCAAAATGCCTAAAATAAAATGGGGAAATGAGAAATGTTCTGATTCTGCTTATCGATTGCCAGTTTAGATTCCAATAAGTTTAAAAAAACAACTTGACAAACATTCAGGTTGCAGCGGAATACCATTATTTTATATCACAGACACTCAGTTTGTCACAGAAGAACCATGACTGTCTAAAGCGCATAGAAGCACAACAAAGTCAATGTCACGAGTCATTCAATGCGGGCTTGTTTTCATGTGGTTGTCATGTAGCTCCACTCAAACAATGTTTACCGGCTGCATATTACTATACAAAAAAATAAACAAACATGGCCACCAACATGATCATTATAAAAGGTGTTTAAATGACAAGTTTCAATCTGTCAAAATTTTCAATTGTCAAATTTTTTTAAAATATTGCGAGTGGGTGGAGTCAGGCTCTGACCAGGGTTTAGTTACCCTTTAACACATGACAGCAGGTTTATTAGGCTGCTGTCACTTTAAACCCTCTGAGGGACGGATTGGGCGGTACCGCCCAAAATGACAAACTTTTACAATTGTGTATTTATCTTAAAACTATTCATGATCGAGAGGTGCGGTCTTTTTTGCCATCTTCCTCAGATTCCGCTGAAAACAGTCATGACCGCATATCCGGAGATTCCCGGCTTGTATACACACCACCAAAGGCTAATGAAATCGATGTTGTTTGGCAGATTCACAAGCAACGACCAATGGAAAAATTGCCGATGGAGAAATATTTTCTTACCCAATCAGGGAAGGTAACCATGACGTATTCTAGCAAATCAGAGGACTCCGTAGCCTTGAAAGGGGTGGTACTATGTAGCAAGGATATGAGCAAACAGCGTTGAGTAGAGGAGACGACCGAAAGCAAACGGATGCGTCAAGTATAAACAAGGCTTTACGGAGCGAGAGCGCGCTGAGATTTAAATGAGAGAGAATGAAGAATTATAATATACAATAGCATTATTTATTATTTTGGCGAGCAGTAAACGATTTACGGTGAAACAGGCTCTGCATTGCTTTGAAAATTAAGCATTCCTAAGAAAAACGCCTAGGACTATTTGTTAATAAAGTTAGATTTTTTGTTGTTCTTTACACTTTTTATTGAACAATTACACACATGTCAAGCAAAGGCTTTGACAAATATATTTTTTGTTAAAACTGTTCACTATTGTTGAGTGATGTGCAATTTTCAGAAATAAATGACAAAAATTGAATTTCCGTTTTTGAAATTCTCTAGTATATTGTACATTTTTCACTCATACTTCCTTTAAAAACACATTACATACATGCTTATGTTAGCTTAGGGTCTTCTGAATCCATAGACACCAAACACATAGTGTTCCATCTCTATTACCATTACATATAGTGTATAAGCCCAAATGAAAAAATAGAGAAGACGGACAAAAAAGGGCTTAGTCCCCAGAGGGTTAAAGGGTTAGTTCACCCAAAAATGAAAATTCTGTCAGTATTTACTCACCCTCATGTTGTTCCAACCCCGTAAGACCTTCGTTCGTTTTCGGAACACAAATTAAGATATTTAAGATCACTCCTGCATACAGTCCATAGGCTTCTGCAGGGAATGACTCTTGCTGGCCTCAAAAAGTCATTAAAGACATCGTTAAAATAGTCCAAGTGACTACAGTGGCTCAATCTTAAGTTTATCAAATGACGAGAATACTTTTTGTATGCAAAAAACAACAAAATAACTTTATTTCAACTATTCACTTCCTTCTCTCTCAGGTTACTAGTTTATTAGCGTAAGCTTCTGTTATTGTACGTCACACGCATCACACACATGACCAGCGTCGGCCAAAAGTGAGCCTACGTGTAACGTTGCTCTACACTATCACACTATGTTAACTGACTAGAGGCGCGAGAGAAGGAAGTGAATAGTTGAAATAAAATCGTTACTTTTGTTTTGTTTTTGCGCACAAAAGTATTCTCGTCGCTTGATAAAGTTCAGATTGAGCCACTGAAGTCACTTGGACTATTTTAACGATGTCTTTAATGACTTTTTGAGGCCAGCAAGAGTTATTCCCCGAAGAAGCCTATGGACTATATGCAGGAGTGATCTTAATATCTTAAATATCTTAATTCGTGTTTCCGAAGACTAACGAAAGTCTTACGGGGTTGGAACAACATGAGGGTGAGTAAATACTGACATAATTTTCATTTTTGGATGAAACCCTTTTAAGAGCTGTACAGATCCAAAATACTGTTTCATGTGTGTTTTCTAGCTCAACTGTTTATATTGACATAAGACAAAACCGACTGTTTACAAGGATATTGTGACAATTTTCTGTGTATTTGCCCATTCAAGCACAGAGACAACGTGAAGGAGAACTCAATTCAGAATTCACGCACAACACGAGAGGTGGCTTTTTGCATGCACATGCACTTGAAACAGAGTTCTCTTTCGAGTCGTCTTGCACTCGAATGGTTTGAAATCACACTAAAATGCGCACAGGAATCGGTTGAGCAGAATCGAAATGCACGCATCTAATTCGAGTCTACAGTTCTTGGAGATTTGGAAACAGTCCTAAAGCGGAACCGGCTCTCTGAGACTCACCACTTGTCATCATGGTCTCTTTCATCACATTGAGCGTCTCTGTGCAGGCGGTGGTGTCATCATGCGTCGAGATATGCCTCCTGTTGGGGCCGTGGTGGCCACTGCGGGGCAACAGGAAGAGGTGTTTGACGGCAGAGCGGTACTTGTTGGACATGAGGTTGTAGAGGACTGGGTTAACTGAGGCGCTCAGGTAGAAGAGCACCATGGAGGCCACGTTGAAGTTTTGACTGAGGCGGGCCGAGTGGTAGTCATCAACGTGAGTGAAGAGGGAACCGACCGATGTGGTAAGGCAACCAGCATATGGCAAAGACCAATACAACAACAGCTAAGAGAAGAGGGAGATGGGATATGGGGTTAAATGAAGAATAAGTCCATGTTACGAGTGGGCGCTTACCGACACTGATTTATTAAGGCTTCTAATAAACATAAAACAGCCACATTCACTAACCCAACATAAAGAGCATGATTAATGAATAGACAAGATGTTACACATTTGCAAGGTCTGTCAGGCTTCATCTCACACAAGTTGACACCATTCATTTACATTGCAAATACATTTCTACAAAGTTACTAATGGACCGTTTTTGCAGACACTGATGACATTTCCAGTTATCAACATTGCAAATCTAATCAAATTTTTATTTATTTTCAATCCCTCTCATCATCCACCTGGAGTAACAAAAAGAGCTTGGGGTTCACATATAAGGGATTCCGAAGGACAAAAAATATTTGTAGGTAAAAATTTACATTTCACTATTTATTTATTTAATGTTTTTTCTAGTTTGAAACAGAACTAGTTTAATTTGCGTCAAATAGACATTGGGAAATGATATCAATTAGATAAATAGCACATAAATCCAGAGTTACAAATATTAAAAGCAAAAGTGTTACAACAATCCTCTTGCTGGGCATCATGAAGCTTGGTTGCAGAGTGGGACCATATTTCGATGGACTCGTCAGCACTTGGTCTTGACTCAGACTCAAGATAGAGTCCGGTCTTAAGTGCTGCAACAATACCGACAGGAAAACATTTACGCTTTATGAATTACTCAGACCCTCTTCAGGTCTCTGTCTTGACTGACTCAACCTACTCCGGTCTCAGCCTGGACTCGACTACACCATTTCTAAGGTGATGTGTTTTTGACACATTACTTGTTGCTACGCAGTTGATAGGGGTGTTGTGAATGGCCACTTATGGACGCAAGTCAAAAGAGCCTACCTCCCTTCTAAATGGCATTCTGATCTATAAATATGGCTCAGATCTGTCCTTCAGAGCAAGTCTTATGGGATTTTGTTTACCTGTTTTTTGGTCTTCCAAACAAAAATCATTAGCATGATCTGTAATCTCATACCTTACCTGCAACAAGCCTCATGATTTGACATGTTCATGTCTACAGCACAAACTTTACAGGATGATTTGCACTCCAAGGTTGATACTTAGGGTTAGGGGCTTGTCCAGATCCCTAAACTGTAAGAATGAACCTTAGCAAGCACAACTATCAATGGCTCATTCCTAAAAGCTGGAATACAGTACACGACTTTGGACTAGATTTTATTGCCCCAATTGTCAGTCTGGACAAGTCGGCCCTAGTTGCCAGGTCAGTGCCAGAGTTGACCGATTTCTCCGAATATTCTGTAGTGTATGATGTACACAGACTCAGATTTTTGCTTGAGACTTTGATTCCATCCAGTCCAAGGATATCAAACATGCTTGATATTTTGAGGCGTTCTTATAACACACATCGTTTTCATTGTGTCGTCCATTTTCCTAGCAACAAAGTGCATCTTTTTGCGCAAGTTTGTTGTGTGACCAGACAAGACCTCAAGGACCAGAAAATCGGGCAATTGCTCTCTGTAAACATTTTTAAATTTAAATCTGTTCCAATGTCGTCTAGTGCATTCCAGCCTTAACCCTACCTTAGACCAACTCACCCAGAATCTTGACAGTCTGCCGATTAACCTTCTGCCTCGCTGCCGCATTAGGCCCATGAAGCTCATGACGGCTCTTCCACAACTTTCGGCCGATGGATCCGTAGAGGAAGAGCAGGCAAAACATGGGGCAGAAGAAGTAGGTGGTGGACACCCAGATTGTGGTGTGCAGCAGCCCCGAGTCGATGGCATAGCGCGTGTGCTTGCACTGCCGGGTGCCTGGGTCAGGTATCGTCTCGATTCTCGTACTCCACGCCCATCAGAAAGAACATCGGTGCAGCGAAAGCAGGGCAAAACCCCACAGAGCCAAGATGGCGTACTTGACCCTCCTCTTGGTGATGGCAGCCTTGGCTTTGAAAGGGAAGCAGATGGCCAGGTAACGCTCCATGCTGAGCACTGTGATGTGGAGGATGGTGGCGTTGGTGCATGCTTCATTGATGTAGTGCGATAGACTGCACACCAGCTCCCCGAAGACCCAAGGAACGTACTTCCAGATGCGGTAGAGGTCGAAGGGGAGGCTGAGGAAGATGACCAGGTCTGAGATGGCCATGCTGGACAGATACAGGTTGGTGGTGGTCTTCATGTCCTTAAAGCGCTGGATGATGAGAATGGTCATGGTGTTGCCGGTTACGCCAACGATGAAGAGCAGGACGCAAATGGTGGTGACAGGAATGAGGGTGGAGGTTGGGAAGAGAGAGTCTCCGTAATGGTGGTCCTCCACAAACTCCTCCATTTTGAGGCAAGTCTGTACAACAGACCTTTACAAAAGGGTGAGCTCTGACGAGACTCCTTCACTGAAAGTCCATTTGCAATAAGAGGCCAAAAACATCAAGTCGGAAACAAACGGCTGGAGCGTTTCAACAGGAGATGGAATGGACGAGACTTGTGGAGGTTATATCTGGTGCTCTGGTGGTCCAGTTCTTAATTAAATATTGAGATCACAGGAGGTGGAGACAATGTAGACGGATAGGGAGGGAGGTGAGAGGCGGGGCTTTGGCTTTCAATGCGTGCATTCAAATGCTAAACAGATCTTGGTTCATGTGTAAATATAAAGTAGTTGTCTACTAATTTTTACTGAATTATTTGTATAGAATAATAATTTGAATAAAACATTGAACTTGCAATTGAGACCAGGTCTGAGATGGCCATGCTGGACTGATACAGGTAGGTGGTGGTCAGTATTCAAGTAATAATTTGGATAAAACACTGAATTTATATTAATAGAAACCTTTTATAGAAATATTTGCTTAAATTTCAACAAGCATATATATTAAATTACAGTTCATGTGGTATATATAATAACAGCATGACCTTATTGTGTTCTAGTGATTGGTAATGTTAACACAATCTTTATTCATATCTTCACTTCTGATCTGTTTTGAAACATTACAGAGAAATAAATGTAGATCATTTTAATGTCTAATATGCTATAACACGATGCAATTGCCGAAGAATAATCCAATTTAATAGACAATCTGTCTGGAGCGAGATCTCTAAACCAATGACCCGGTGGCTCTTCCCATCTTTGTGGATGAAACTATGATCGAGAGGACACAAAACAATATCATTGTGATATGAATCTGCATACATTTGGCAACATGCAGTAAAAGAAGACGATTAAGAATTATAAATCTTTTATTGTGCATGGATCCGTCTGTAGATATCATGACTATACAGACACACTTTTTAGATACATATATATGATTATACATTTCCTATCTGATAACATTTTAAAGTGATATGTCTGGTAGTATGTATACTATAACAAATTTTTGTTTTGGAATGTACGGTGTATGAGGTAACTGCAAACATTAAAATTACAATAAAAATGGTCTCATTTTTTGTGCATATTTTATTGATTTTTTGTCGTTTTTCTTTCTCCCAGAACCAAACGCCTACCACGATGGAGAGATGTTAAAATGGCACAATTGCCAATTACACTGTATCACTATCAAAAATAGGAATTTGAGATTTTTTTTTCCTTCAATGACAAACAGAAGACATTTGCAGAATATCTATTAGACCAAATCATGTAATTCATTTTCATTCAAGACTTCTTGCAAGGTACCTGTAGTTGTTAACTGTTGTTGACAGCACTCATATGCCCATAACCAAAGCACAAACCACGAAACCCTACAACCGGAACGTCATGCTGTCGTCACGCAGCGTTGACAATCAGTCACAAGACTTAAACACACAGAGAAAAAGGCAAAAATTTCGATTTCACAGGAAGTACATGTAGGATTAACACAATTCATTACTGCGGTTTGCGTTTTTGTTTCTTGCGCTTTTCTTAATTTCTTTGCTGGACAGAATTAACTTAAAGGTTTTATTTTCCACATAAAAAAATAAAGTTCAAATGTGTGATTTAAACAAAGAAAAAAAAAACAATAACATCTGAAAATATTTAGAATTATATTCAATAATCTTGAGATTACATCAAAACATAATATTGCTAAAAGTAAAAGGTTAACAACGTGATATTTTGGTTTCTAAAACTAAACCCACTCCTCCCACCCCCGAAAAATGACCAATAGAGAAATTAAGAAAATACTATATGACTTTTGAAATCATGATTAGTGAAGAATCAACCATTTCAAGAACAAATTTTGTGGTACTACATTTTTAAAAACAGCCAAAACACATTGAGGGCTTGCACAACCGGAGAACATGATCCATAAAACGCATCACAAGATCAAGACGCATTCAATAAGTATTTTTTTTCTCTTCTCACTAAGGTGCAAACGACTGAAGGAAAGGTTTCCGAGAAAGCGTACATTGTTTGTGCTGAACGACAATATTTTGGAGCAAAGCAGCTGCTTGATTGTAAAAACAAGCTACAGTATACGTACATGATAGTAAAAATAACTATTAAGCTGAGTTAGTTTGGTATTCATAGTCATAGTCTTACTCCCCATACTAAGCCAGAATTCTCAGGTCCTCGTAATCATACTGTACAAAAATATACTAACATTTCTCTAGTTATTTTTGCATCCTTTACACATTCTGAACATCAAAAAAAGTTCTGAGGAAAGTGCTAAATCAACGTTTCGCTAATTCGAGCGGTATCGGTCTCCCCTTCCTTTATCTCCCCGGGGGTCATTCGGGACCACCCCCCCTCGCTGACGGTGTAGTCACTGGCCCTCAAGTCCCAGGCCCAAGATAGCAAACCGGTGAGCGGCGCGACCACCGAGCTAGCTTTGGAACACTGAACGAAACTTACACTCGACGGAAATTATACGTATAAATAACATAAAGACTACAGCTACACAAATAAATGAAGTGGTACGATGAGTACGCGACGAGCGTTAAGCTTCGCTGCTGATCCTTCAATAAACCGCACTCCCGAGTCCGTCGGGGGAAGGGAACGGCGTTCTTTTGACGGCATGCGCAGAAGTCGAGACGAGAAAGACAGAAAGATAGATTGGGTGATTCTACAACTTCCTTTTCTCAATCCTTCCCTTCAAGCGGCTCCTCGACGCTTGCGCCTGGAAACGGAAATAAAGAAACAAAAATAAACATCAACAAACCAAACTCGCTTTGAACGATGTAGCCGCGGCAACCGAGGCTCATTCGATCACGAAGTACTGGATGGCGACCGCGATGAGTATGGATGTCACGGCCAGGAGGGCGATGATGAGGAAAGAAAACTGTTCGTCCGTCAGGCTGCGTTTTGGCTTCTGAGCCTCGGCCGCTTTGGACCCCGTGGCGCCGGAGGCCCCGGGGGTGTCGATGCGAGGCGGGAGCAGGATGACGGTGGAGCTGTAGGGTCCGATGATTTCGGGGGCGTCCTGGCACTGCCGGACGGCGCAGACGCGCGAAACCGGTAGTCCGTGGACGAGCTCAAGTTGGGGAGTTGGAAGGAAGTGGCGGAGCCCCTGTAGATCTGAGAGGATTAGAGACGGAAATTAAAAATTAGTATGTTGCAAAAGATTCGTACTGGAATAAACACTACACTACCATCAGTAAGAATTTTTGTTGTTTCGTGTTGTTTTTTTTATGTTGTCCGTCATTCTTACCAAGGCTGGATTTGGTTGATTAAAAGCATTTTTACAAATTTAAATATGTGTTTTGTATTTTAATTAGTGCTGGGCAACGATTAAGCCTGATTGATCGCATCCAAAATAAAAGTTTGTGTTTACATAATATATTTATGTGTGTGTGTGCGGTATATAATTATTTTGTATATACAAATACACACATATGCATATATATATATATATATATTAGGGCTGTGCAAAAGTTAATTGCGATTAATCGCATCCAAAAAAAGTCTGTGCTTACATAATATATTTGTGTGTGCTGTATATAATTATTTTGTATATATAAATACCTATGCATGCATGTATATATTTAAGAATTATTTGCACTTAAATTCTGTATATACATATAAATACATAATTATATTATATAAATATTTTATATATGAATAACACATTTTCTTAAATATATACATGCATGTGTGTGTATTTATATATACTGACCCCAAATTTGTGTTATGTAGTGCATATTATAACATAACAATTATATTTTCTGTATTTAAAATAGTATGGCATTTTTGTATTTAATATAAGTATTGTCACATAATTTAGATCCAATTCTCAATTGAAAACGATCATGATTTGCTAAGATCTAAAATTTGCGCATTTTTGAATAAACCAGTAATTATTATTTAGACCAACATTCAGCACTGCATTCATGTCTAAAAGACATTATACTAAGGAGAAAAGTTCTGATGAAGTCTATTTTAAAGATGCAGATGTGTAGAGAGAGAATAACACGCCTGGAGAACATGAATCTGCGCATTAGAAGTTGTGCATGTGTGTGTGGGCTGCATCAACACATACAGACAAGCCTCTCATCAGCCTGCAGTCTCCCACAGCAGGAGGCGATGAGTCAGAGCCAGTGAGACTGCTTTACCCTTCCACTACGCTCATTTCTACAGTCACTCACAGGCCGCCAGTGCAGGTGATCTCGCTAGAGTGCTCTGAACTTAAATCAAACAGATCTGTCGGGTCTCGTCTGACACATAGTATTTCCAGTGACAATTAAATTCAATACTGCAAATTCAGACATCTAGGTGATGCGTTTACCCGGCTCTCCAGCGGGCCCCTTAGGACCAACATTTGAAGGGATGGTTTTCTATATTCTATTAATTTATTCCCCATGTCTTTTCAAAACCATATGATTGAGATGGAGAAAATGAGATATTTTGCAGAATGTTTAAGTAGCTTTTATTTATTTATTTTTTTGTAGTATTATCCGTTTTCTGAAGCAATAAGCTTTGTGGAAGTTACGGACCAAATTTTAAATCTGTCAAATCTTATCTGTTTTTGTACATTATGAATCAAAATGGCACTACAAGAACTTGCAGTTGTGCTCAATTCTCATGCATTTTTGATCAATTGCAACGAGTTTAAATGTTTTGAATAAAGCACAACAGAAATTTCAGAGCTACAGCTAAAGTTATTTCAGTAAATAGTAAAAGCTTGTGGTCTGTTCCTCACTCATCGCTATCACATGACAGCTGGGGCATTCTTGGAAATTAACTGTATTTGTTCTCGCAGAAGCTCAAACGTGCTTAGTAACACGAGAATGAACCTCATTGGCTGCTTCGTAACACACGAGAATAAACCTCAGTGGTTGCTTCATAACACACGAGAATGAACCTCATTGGTTGCTTCGGTAACACACGAGAATGAACCTCATTGGTTGCTTCGTAACACACAAGAATGAACCTCATTGGTTCTCGCAGAAGCTCAAACGTGCTTCGTAACACACGAGAATGAACCTCATTGGTTGCTTCATAACACACGAAAATGAACCTCATTTGTTGCTTCGTAACACACAAGAATGAACCTCATTGGTTCTCGCAGAAGCTCAAACGTGCTTCGTAACACACGAGAATGAACCTCATTGGTTGCTTCAGTAACACACGAGAATGAACCTCATTTGTTGCTTCGTAACACACAAGAATGAACCTCATTGGTTCTCGCAGAAGCTCAACGTGCTTCGTAACACACGAGAATGAACCTCATTGGTTGCTTCGTAAACACACGAGAATTAACCTCATTGGTTGCTTCGTAACACACGAGAATTAACCTCATTGGTTGCTTCGTAACACACAAGAATTAACCTCATTGGTTGCTTCGTAACACACGAGAATGAACCTCATTGGTTGCTTCGGTAACACACGAGAATTAACCTCATTGGTTGCTTCGTAACACACGAGAATGAACCTCATTGGTTGCTTCGTAACACACGAGAATTAACCTCATTGGTTGCTTCGTAACACACGAGAATTAACCTCATTGGTTGCTTCGTAACACACAAGAATGAACCTCATTGGTTCTCGCAGAAGCTCAAACATGCTTCATAACACATGAGAATGAACCTCATTGGTTGCTTCGTAACACACAAGAATGAACCTCATTTGTTGCTTCGTAACACACAAGAATGAACCTCATTGGTTCTCGCAGAAGCTCAAACGTGCTTCGTAACACACGAGAATGAACCTCATTGGTATGCTTCGTAACACACGAGAATTAACCTCATTGGTTGCTTCGTAACACACGAGAATTAACCTCATTGGTTGCTTCGTAACACACGAGAATGAACCTCATTGGTTCTCGCAGAAGCTCAAACATGCTTCATAACACACGAGAATGAACCTCATTGGTTGCTTCGTAACACAAGAATGAATCTCATTGGTTCTCGCAGAAGCTCAAACGTGCTTCGTAACACATGAGAATGAACCTCATTGGTTGCTTTATAACACACGAAAATGAACCTCATTGGTTGCTTCGTAACACACGAGAATGAACCTCATTGGTTCTCGGAGAAGCTCAAACATGCTTCGTAACACACGAGGATGAACCTCATTGGTTCTCGCAGAAGCTCAAACATGCTTCGTAAAACACAAGATTGAACCTCATTGGTTCATGGAACCTCATTGGTTCATTGGTTGCTTCGTAACACACGAGAATGAACCTCATTAGTTGCTTCGTAACACACAAGAATAAACCTCATTGGTTGCTTCGTAACACACGAGAATGAACCTCATTGGTTGCTTCGTAACACACAAGAATGAACCTCATTGGTTCTCGGAGAAGCTCAAACATGCTTCGTAACACACGAGAATGAACCTCATTGGTTCTCGCAGAAGCTCAAACATGCTTCGTAAAACACAAGATTGAACCTCATTGGTTCATGGAACCTCATTGGTTCATTGGTTGCTTCGTAACACACGAGAATGAACCTCATTGGTTGCTTCGTAACACACGAGAATGAACCTCATTGGTTGCTTCGGTAACACACGAGAATGAACCTCATTGGTTGCTTCGTAACACACGAGAATAAACCTCATTGGTTGCTTCGTAACACACGAGAATGAACCTCATTGGTTGCTTCGTAACACACGAGAATGAACCTCTTTGGTTCTCGGAGAAGCTCAAACGTGCTTCGTAACACACGAGAATGAACGTCATTGGTTCTCGGAGAAGCTCGAACGTGCTTCGTAACACGAGAATGAACCTCATTGGTTCTCGCAGAAGCTCAAACATGCTTCGTAACACGAGAATGAACCTCATTGGTTCTCGCAGAAGTTCAAACATGCTTCGTAACACACAAGAATGAACTTCATTGGTTGCTTCTTAACACACGAGAATGAACCTCATTGGTTGCTTCGTAACACACGAGAATGAACCTCATTGGTTGCTTCGTAACACACGAGAATGAACCTCATTGGTTGCTTCGTAACACACAAAAATGAACCTCTTTGGTTCTCGGAGAAGCTCAAATGTGCTTCGTAACACGAGAATGAACCTCATTGGTTCTCAGAGAAGCTCGAACATGCTTCGTAACACGAGAATGAACCTCATTGGTTCTCGAAGAAGCTCAGAACATGCTTCGTAACACGAAAATGAACCTCTTTGGTTCTGGAGAAGCTCAAACATGCTTCGTAACACACGGAGAATGAACGTCATTGGTTCTCGGAGAAGCTCAAACATGCTTCGATAACACGAGAATGAACCTCATTGGTTCTCGCAGAAGCTCAAACATGCTTCGATAACACAAGAATGAACGTCATTGGTTCATTGAACCTCATTGGTTGCTTGGTAACACACGAGAATGAACCTCATTGGTTCATTGAACCTCATTGGTTCATTAGTTGCTTCGTAACACACGAGAATGAACCTCATTGGTTGCTTCGTAACACACAAGAATAAACCTTATTGGTTGCTTCGTAACACATAGAATGAACCTCATTGGTTACTTCGTAACACACAAGAATGAACCTCATTGGTTGCTTCGTAACACACGAGAATGAACCTCATTGGTTCTCGGAGAAGCTCAAACATGCTTCATAACACATGAGAATGAACCTCATTGGTTGCTTCGTAACACACAAGAATGAACCTCACTGGTTCTCGCAGAAGCTCAAACATGCTTCGATAACACACAGAAATGAAACTCATTAGTTCTCACAGAAGCTCAAATATGCTTCGTAACAGACGAGAATGAACCTCATTGGTTCTCGCACTTAAGTGAACATGCTTGAGATTCCGTTGACCATATCTGATGTGAGCAAAGATTGAATTTAGGCTTTTATTCACATACAAACATTCATCATATAAAGTGATTGTGTCTCTTGAGAAAACTTAGACTAATCCACTCGATTCATGGATTAGTTACACAATCTCTTTATGAACTTTTTGAAACATGTAGTAGTTGTGTTAGCTGTCCATTGACGGACAGAAAGCTCTTAGATTTCACCAAAAAGACTTTAACTTGTGTTCCGAAGATGAACAAACATCGTATGGGATTGGAACAAGTAATTAATGACAGATTTTTCATTTTTGGGTGAACTAACCCTTTAAGCACCAACCCTACTAATTCTATTCTGTACCTAGGTACTTCTTAACTTTCATGATGGCATTGCTAAACCGAGGTTATGAAGGCCATTGTCACAACATGATGTCAGAATATAGATCATGTACAATCAAAGCACAAATTTCAGTGGCTAGATTTGATCTGGCCCTAACATTAAGTGTAATAACTGTCACTAAGCCGTCCAGTAATGGGCACTTGATTGCCATTATGCTATAATAATATTCCTGGACTCAACACCTGCTGTCTGCCGAGCGCCGTGACCTCTGTGTGATGATGTGCTCACAAGTGGAGACCCACATTTGAGACGCTTTGGCCTCAGAGATTGAGCATTTTTGGTGTTTGGTGAGCAACTAAAAATTGTTCATAGAGGTGATAGTGTGGTGTAGGTACCTGTTTGAACTCAGAATTTCCCTGCATGCTTTGCAAACAGTAGATGACTGGATCTCCCTTCATAGGTGGCAGTGTCTCCCAGCTCACCTCGGCACAAACTCGTCCACGCGCTCCACGCGAGGAGCTGAAGGCAGACGCACGAATGAGAACAAACCCGTGGAAAAATACGTGTTTTTTATGCTTTATTATGTCTTCTCATTCAAATAATTTAATACATTAAACAAATATTTTCTTTAATAGATGTTTTGTTTTAGAAATACTTTTTTATCCTTGTGTTATTATAATACGCACCACCAACAATTAAAAAAATCACTTAAATAAAACCAATAACCAAGTACATAATTAGGTACTTGTATAAAAACTTGTACTTGTATTTCACACACACACACACACACACCATTTGATATTAAGGTAAAATATGACCTATTGATGTTCATGACAGGTTTTGTGCGATACATGAGGTAACCCTGTCAACAGAAATGCGATTACAATGGAAGTTTGTGTGTGTTGGTACCTTTCAGGGGTGCCAGTGGGGAGAGGGGGTGGTAAAGGTGTAAACAGTGGAGAAGGGGCCCTCGCCCGCCTCGTTAAAGGCCTGGATGCGGAACGCGTACGAGGTAGACTCATTTAGCCTCTGCACTTTGTGAGTGTGACAGGGTCCTTTATACAATGATATAAACCTTCAGGAAGAGACGTTAACAGAGAGAGAATCAGAGACAATAATATAAGGCTGAACTCTATAAAGCATGAAACACACGATATTGCAATCCTGTAATAAATGAGAGACTTGAAGGCAGACCTACACAAATCTGACTGAGTTTCAAATATAGAAATAAATGTGTAAATCTGTAAGGTTTTTTAAAAAAAATGCGAAAACATTGCAGAAATTGAGAAGATTGTGTCAAAAAAGAATGCCCCCTTTTCAGTTGGTAAACATGGTGACTTTTTTCATGTGGACGGAGCTTACTGTAGGTGGAGGCAGAACGAGCGCTCTGGCCACTTCACTAACACTAGTTAGCAAATATTGTTAGCTTGTTTTTAAACAATGACTTATTGCTTTGAATAAACAATTTAATGATGTGCATTATTATTTTGCTCATTGCACCCTCTTGTGGCCTCGAGAGACAAGCCAAAAGCTGTTCTTCCTGACTAAAACTATGTGTAAATTTTAATTGAATTAGTAACATTTAAGTAATTTCCAGTCATTTAGACCGCCCTAATCAGTTTCTTAGGTAAATCAATTTGTGATAAAACTGCCTTAGACTTTCCAACACCCACATATTCAGAAAATATTCTCATGAAGAATTCACTTTAAAGTAAAATTGTCCACAAAATCAACATCCTCCATGGCATCAATATACGTGGAAGAAAATGATATGCATATCTATTACATACATAATGCTAAAAAAAAAACACAAATACAGTGTCTTCAGTGTCACATGATTAAGTTGGCATCATTTGTGGCAAAAATCTCTCCCATTGTAAAACGCTTACTTGGGGATAACATTTTTTAATAGTTACATTTCAAGACATAATATATCTATATGTGGAAGAAAATTATTTGCATATCTATTAAATACATTATGCTAAAAATACACAAATAAGTTGGCATAATGTGGCAAAAATCTCTCTTATTGTAAAACATTAACTTGGGGATAACAATTTAAATAGTTTCAAGACATAAAAAGTGTCATCGCCTCAACCCCAATCTTACGGACTCCAAACTTTTGAATGGCAGTGTATAATTGGCTGATTTTAACAAAGGCACCAATAATGCAGCAACTTGCCTCCCATTTCTGTCCTCCATTTGGAGATGGTACTGTAGGGAATCGGTGGGTTGGGCCTTGGCCGGGCCGTCGCCCCACTTGAGCCTGAGGGTCTGGTGGCTGGAGGCGGTGCACTCCAGTCTGGGAGGGAGGGGTGGCAGTGGCTTGGTCTTCAGTTTAAAGGTGTGACTAAAGGGTCCTGCACCCAGACTATTCAGAGCCTGGATCCGTATCCTTCAAACACACACACACCAGATTAGTTTGTTTTTTCAGATTCAGAAACAGATTTTTTTCTTTTAAATACATCAAACGGCAAAAATGTGAAATATTACTTAAATTTTAAATGTAATGTATTCCTGCGATGTGAAGCTGAATTTTTAGCATCTTTACTTCAGACTTCAGTCACATGATCCTTTAGAAATCACTCTAATGTGATTATTTGATGCTCAAGAAACATTTATCATCATCAATGTGAAAGAGCTTTTGCTGCTTAATATTTTTGTAAAAACCATGATAATTGATGAATAGAAAGTTCAAAAGTTTATACGATGTACAGTAATGCATTCTTGGTGAATACAGATATTAAGTTGCACCCCAAACTTTTTAATGTATACAGTAGCATATCTCGATTTTCACAAAAGTATTAAGCAGTTAAACCAACAGTTTTCACCATTGATAATGATAATAAATGTTTCTTGGGCATCGAATCATCATATTAGAATGATTTATGAAGGATCATGTGACACTGAAGACTGATTATGCTGAATAATCAGCTTTGATCATAGGATCATTTTAAAATTAGAGCTGTTGGTTTAACATATTTATTTGGTGGGATTAATTATGAAAAAAAAAATTAATACCGCTTTTAACGCACCGCCCACTGACCTGTACGTCATCTTACATTGCGTGCAAATAATTATGTAAATAATGTAGAAGCCTATAAAATGCAGTAAAAATGGCACTAAAAGATATGAGAGAAAAACATGCCCCTCTATGGGGTTTTGTCTTATATTTGTATCCTATGACATAGTTTACCAATATCACATGAGCAAGAGTGCTGTTTTTTTTACCAATAGTATGTATGTATATGTATGTATATGTGTGTGTGTGTGTGTGTGTGTGTGTATATATATATATATATATACTATATATATACTATATATATATACACATATATATATATATATATATATATATATATATATATATATATATATATATATATATATATATATATATATATATATATATATATATATTATAGGTGGGCGATATGACCAAAATGTTATATCACGACATGAGTAATTAATTTCACAATAACAATATATATCAAGATTTATACAGAATCGTTCATACATCTGCAAAAGCAGACTATACTGGTCCCACTGTGAGTTTGCTGTTGCCAGTGTTTTGTGCCGTTGTACCTGTAGGTGGTGTCGGGCTGCAGGTTCTGGATGATGTATTTGGTTACGGGCCCTGTAAGGATGGGTTGCTTCTCTCCCAGGTCGATCAGGTAAGACGTGATCTCTGACCCGTGATCGCACGGCGCCTCCCAGCGCAGCCCGAGGCAGGTGGACGGAGAGTAGAGGAGAGGAGTGGCCTCTTCATCCTCTTCATCCTCCTCTTCCTCCTCCTCCTCGCCCCTCTCCGCAGTCCTGCACTCCACTCTCATCTCGGACTCGCGGAGAGCGTGGACACTGCTGACCGTCGCTGGCACAGAGCAGGGCGTCTGGCAGAGCACAGCGTCGCTGAAGAGCCCCACACCCGCGACATTCACCGCCTGCAAACACACAGCAAAGGTGTTAGAAATATAAACAAACATACAAGAAAATAAAAGTAAAAGCTAAATGAAAAGCAAAAGCAAATACAAATACAAAGAAAAATAAACAAACAGCAAATACAAGAAAACTAAACAAAAATCAAGTACAAGAAAACAAAAGTAAAAGCCAAATAAAAAGCAAAACAAACAGCAAATACAAGAAAAATAAACAAACAGAAAATACAAGAAAACTAAACAAAAATCAAATACAAGAAAACAAAAGTAAAAGCTAAATAAAAAACGAAACAAAAAGCAAATACACGAAAACAAAACAAACAGCAAATAGAAGACAACTAAACAAACAGTAAATACAAGAAATCTAAAGTAAAAGCTAAATAAAACACAAAAAGGCAAATGCAAAAAAATGATTGAACTAAGCAAAACAAAAAATCAAATACAAGAAAACAAAACAAAAAGCAAATACAAAAAACTAAGAGGCATAAATCACACTTTCAACAGGCCTGACACAAACATCAAATAAACCTTTCATCTTTAACCTGCAGTTCACGCAAAGACACAGCTAAATGTTAGAAAACTAAACAAAAATCAAATACATGAAAACAAAAGTAAAAGATAAATAAAAAGAAAACACAACAAAAAGCAAATACAAGAAAACTAAATTTAAAAGCTAAATAAAAAGCAAAACAAAAAGCAAACACAAGAAAACAAAAGTAAAAGCTAAATAAAAAACAAAAACAAAAGAAAAACAAAAGCAAGTACAATAAAACAAAACAAAAAGCTAAATAAAAAGCAAAAACAAAACAAGGGAAAAACAAAACAAGCAAATGCATCAATCACACAGTCAGTGAGTGACTAAAGTTTGAACAGGCCTGACAAGAAGATCAAATGCACCTTTAATCTTTAACCTTGTGCATTCTAGCAGAGCCAGCAGAAAACTCATCAAGACTAAATATACGAGACTAACAGGCAACAGTAAATGCGGTGAAAACAAATGTATTAACAAATTCTAATTATTGAAACGACACAAGATTTCAAACTCAGTTCCTAAGACGGAATTAGACATGTATCGCTCTTGTGAACCTGAAGTAACAGTCCGGGATTGAGCATATTTTTCATATAGTTACAAACTGTACCAAGGAACAAAATTTCAGCCAAAAATTAAGTAATAAAGAGCTATTTCTTAATAAAGCCCACAAAAATAAATAAATAAATAAATAAAAAAAATCTATATGTCTTTGTCAACCACTGGGTGGCGCTGACAATGTAAAGATGACACTTGCCCAGTCATCTAATGTTTATGAATCATCAAGCTGATTGTTTTGCACTTACAGGAAGTAAAAGCATAATCAACCACCAGACAGACATTTCCTGGTTTGTTGCATCAGATCTTGCCATCAGAAGCTCAAACACACATTTTGGCAGAAATAAGCATAAGCGTGATGGCGTTGGCTTCTCACCTGGACTCTGCAGAAGTAGTTGGTGGCGGGCAGCAGCCCCCTCATCTCATGGGACATTGCAGCACCAGTATAACACAGCTGCATACTGCCCTCGGCCGCCCCCACTCCAGGCGGTACTCCGAGACCGCCGCGCCGTTACAGGCCGGGGCCTGCGGGCGACAAACACGTGTGAGGACACAAACACCACACACAAAGAAATAAACAACAAATAAACAAAAATGTATACAAGAATAAAAACTAAAAACAAGAGTAAACAAATCAAAAGCAAAAACACCAAACAAAATGAAACAAATAAAAATAAAAGAATCAGCAATAGAAGCACTACAAAAATAATTAATGGGGGAATAGTTATTTTCATCTGTGATATTATGTAAATAAAAGCTCACAGCCAAAAACAAACTGCAAAATATTAGTAAAAAATTATATTGCAGAAATATGCTACAAGTTAAATTAAACACTAAAATCACTCAAATTAATTTCTGATGTAGTCGTTTTATTTTAATATCATAACGTTTTTATTCATATTTTAAATTGAGAATTTTATCTAATTTTGTATTCATTTGAATTATTGCGTTTTTGGGTGTGTTTTTTAAATGTAAAAGTTGTTTGTTTTTGTTTTTTTTGTTATTTTCTAAAAATGTGTGTGTAGTTTTATTAAGTTTTAATTGTATTAGTGCTTCAACTTAAACTAAATAAAAAAAAATTAGAATGTGGTTTGGCAACTAGCTGAAATCCAAAAAGTTATATATAATATATGTAAATATATATATATATATATATATATATACACATACCTATACATACATATATACATACATACATGCATACATACATACATACATATATATATATACACATAAAAACATTTTTTCTTTTTAGTTAATGTTTCATCTAATCATTTTTATGTTTTTAGATAACGGTAATTGTTATTCACTCACAGCAAAAAAAAACTGCTAAAATAAACCTGAACTCTCAAAGCTACTAAAGAGTTGCTTGATACAGTAAGAACACTTTGCATCATGGGATATGCTCACCTCCCAGCTGACCACAGCACACGTGGGTGATTTACAGGTGACATGAGGGGCCCGACACGTCTCAGGGGCCCCCGGACCCGTCGTGACCTCAGAGCGCTCCGAGAAAGGGCCGTACTGTTTAACGAAAACAAAATATGAAACAACTTGCTAGCTGACGTAAAACCATATGTGGCGCATTTCATGAAAAGAACAGATTATTAGCAACTATGTGCCGTGTGTAAGCTTGCGCTCACCCCAGCCTTGTTGGCAGCTCTGATCCGGAAGGCGTAGGTCCTGCCCGGCAGTAAACTGCCCACTGTGCAGTCCAGCTCACAGCCCTGGTACACTTCCCTGCTCTCCTCCCCCTGCGGAGCCAACATGTCCACGCTGTACGAAGACACTGCACTTCCTCCATCCACCAGAGGGGGCGCTAACAGACGCAACGGGAGAAGGCGTTTAGATGCATCGTCCTCTCTCTAACACACGTACATGTTTAGCAAGGACACTTTAGATCGTTCAAAAGCGACAGTGAAGACGTTTACTTTTTTACACGACAAATTAAATTAAAAAATACATTTCCTGAAAAAATAGTTAAAAATAAAAATTAAGCAGCACAACTTGTTGATCATGTGATACTGAAGACTGGAGTAGTCATGCTGAAAATACAGATTTACATCACAGGAATAGATTTAACCTCTGAAGAGTCACGGGCCCACTGGTGGGCCCAAATCCAATACATTTTAAAAACAGTATTATCCTATACTAAACTTAAAGTAATATTGACAAACTACATATCATTTGAAGCAATCTCTAGTGTTCATATTATGGTGATTGATTTTCAAAATAAATTACAGAGGAGCCGTAATTTATCAATTTGCAACAAGAATATTTTCATACTCATAAAGGCACCTTTATTTTGAAATTGTGATAAACATGAGAAATCATGAAAGAAGGGTAGAAACCTCAGTTTGTTTTCATGCCAAGAGTTGAAAAGATAGCATCCATTCAATTATTTTAGAAAAAAAGGTCTGAATGGTTCACATCACTCAAAACACTCATGGAAATTGAGGCACGTTGTACCCTAGTGAAAAAGTTTGGTACTGCGCCTGAACAAAATCTTACTGAAAGCTAATTTTTGGAGATATCAACTAAACATTTTAAACACAATCTATTCAGATTTTTGGCTTTTTCATTTTTAGAGTCACCCAGGTTTTGAAAATATATATCTTATATAAAATATGAATAATTTTTTTTTAGTTTGAACATTTACATAAACTTTATATTCCAAAGCATTCTTGAATTACAACCATTTAAGTTCAAAATGTGCATTTTTAATGTATATCCAAAAAAGGGGGGTGACAGTTAAAAGGTTAAAATTATTAAACATAATAGGGTAATGCATTACAAGAGAAAAGTAATCTGATTACATAACTTGCGTTAAAAGTAACTAATAAAGTAACACATTCATTTTATATTTACAACAAAATAAGTTACGCATTACTATTCATAAAAAATAACTAAGTAATGCAATTAGTTACTTTTGCAGACGTAACGCAATCTTGTAATGGCGTGCATTTGAAAGTAACTTTAACAGTTGTGGTGTGAAAAGCACCACTCAAGCCACCTCCTGATTAGCCCCAAATACATTGTTTATGCAACTATTAAGCACACACACACAAAGGCCACACTTACCCCAGCGTATCTGCACCTCTCTGGCTTTGGGTTTGCCCACGACCCTGGCGGCTGACACGGACCGGGAGGAACAGGCGGCGTTTGGACCTGCAAGGCCTCCGTCAACTGAAAACAACAAAGCATGAGAAATCCGAAAGACTGGAGAACCTGGATCCACTTTAATGGTGTCCCCCCTCCTGGATGAGAAGAGTGTGTGTGTGGGCACCGCCATGTGAGCATGCTCTCAAATTAACACGCGAAACCCAGCGGCTGCCAGCGTGAGTCATAGCCGTGCGCTGTCACGTCCCACATGCAGATATACATCTTTAAACAGCCAAGAACGCCATTAAACCCGGGTGCAGAAGATGGAAGAGGGAAACTACCACCAGCCACTCGCCAAAAGCACTCTGCGGTGATGACGTCAGCGGTGTTTACAATGCGTCTATGTGTGTGTTTGGGGTTTGCAGTGATACTGGAACATCTTCAGTGTGTTTGGGCATATGGACTACGCACATGTGTCTATGGACAATATCAACATGACATCCAGTGCTCAACTTGTTAGCATTTATGTAAGTTTTGTCTGTTCGGTAAAAAGTTGTGTGACAGTTCAACAGAGTGGACGATGTTTACAACGTGTGTGTGTGCTAAAAATTTAATTATGTGCATTTAGGGTACATTAAATGTTAGCAATAAAATTAGCCTCGACAAGACAAAAGAGTTAGACATTTAATTTGCGACAAAATAATTTGCGACTATATATATATATATATTAGGGCTGTTAGTTAAACCCGTTATTAGCGGTGTTAACGCAAACCCATTTTAACGGCATCAATTTTTTTTTTTATTGCACGATTAACAGTCTTTTTGTCCTAGCAAACTTTGTCATTTTTTTCACATACTATTGCAACAGGACGCGGCATGCGTGGCGCTGATGAAACCCATTCATTTCATTGGCTTGTGCAGCGTGAGGACGTTTTGTTGCTTCGCCGGCCAAATTAGGGCTGGTAGTTAAACCTGTTATTAACAACGTAAACGCAAACCCATTTTAACGGCGTCAATTTTTTTATTGCACGATTAACAGTCTTTTTGTTCTAGAAAACGTTTTTTTTTCAAATACTATTGCAACAGGCGCGGCGCTGCGCTATGAAACCCATTCATTTCAATGGCTTGCGCAGCATGAGGACGTTTTGTTGCTTTGCTGACCAAAGCGCAAGCGTGTGTATATGTGTGTGTGAATAGTGACTTGAGATAGTTAGCATTGTTAGTTGGAACACATCCCAAAACTCTTTTCACACATTAATTGTTAATGCGTGGTTATTTGTCTATGATCGAGACTACTTCAAATATTAAAAGCATGGACTTTTTTTAAACCACTTGCAGAAAAGAAGTAATGAAGTTTCACCCTCAATATTTTGTAATGCTTTAAAGAATTACACTTATGTTGACAGAATGTAAAGTACTTGATTATAATTTTAACTGTAGTGTTATTTGATATTACATCGAAAGTTATGTACTAAACTGCAACTTCAATACAAAAGTGTAACTAAAAATATATTTTAATACATAACATAAGAGTTTGAATAGAAATGACAATAAAGTATATTTTAGCTAACCGTAAAGGCAGCACACATTGTGCAATACACTTCAACCATGTCAAAGACAATAGAATTATGAAATATATATATATATATATATATATATATATATATATAGAGAGAGAGATAGTTAGAGATATAGATAGTTGCATTTAATACAGATTTTAAACTTTATTATATGAATATATCCACAATAAGTGCTTTGTTAAAATTACACTAAAGAAAATTCTCGTAGACATGACGCCAAATAAAAGTTTGTTAACATAATATACATGTGCACTGTGAATAATTATTTTGTATGTATAAATACACACACACACGCATGTATATATTTGATATGTATAACAAATTTTACATATATAAAAATTAAAATTCAAAAATTTTGCATGTGTATTTATATACAAAATAATTATACACAGTACATACCCAGATAGCAAACTGACATTGAATCAGACGTGGAAACATGACATCGAAACAACGTTGATCTGACATTGTTTTGCTCATTGAATTAACGTTGAACCAACGTCAGACGCGCCATTCTTTCAAAACTAACGGAAAATCAACTTGAAATCAACGCTGTTTCAACGTCATGAAAGCAAACCAATTTTCGATTTTCATTTAGCTTTGAAGAATGCCGCGTCTGACGTTGTTCAACGTTAATTCGAATGAGCAAAACAATGCCACGTTGTTTCGATGTCATGAGAGACGTCGTTTCCACGTTGATTCAATGTCAGTTTGCTGTCTGGGATATTATGTAAACACAAACTCTTATTTTGGATGTGATTAACCGTTGACGGCCCTATAAGGCTGGATTCACATATATCCTTTTTACGAAGCGCTAGGGCGGTTGCGCACCGGTTGGTTCTTGTCACGTGACCTACTGTGCGCTTATGGTGTGCTAATGGCATTCTGAAAAGTTGAGATGTTTTTATCTCGATGCGGCGCGGATGCGCTTGGAAAAAACAAGTGTCGCACCGCGACCGCGTCCATTCCATTATGAGTGCGCATACCGCGCGCCTACATTTGAAATAACAAACTTGAACGCGCAAAACACGCGATATGTGAACAGGTCCTAACACTGCTAGCCCTATAAAGCTCAGTGTTGGAGCGGTGGGATATTCTCATTCCGGAGAGCATTTCATTAGCCAATATTTAGTATAGGCGATATGAGCGATGAGTCATCACTATTTAAAATAAAGGTGTAACATGACACTAGAGGACGATTTGTGAGACGTACCGGGCTCTCGCCTCCCGCACTGAGGCAGTGGACTCTAGCCTGGTATGAACATCCTGGGCTCAGACTGTCACAAACACACTCCATAGCTGAACCACTGTACACCTGATTCCAAGAAGACCCTAAAAAACACACACAATCAATGAAATAACCGTAATGATGCCAGGAAGCACAGCAGAAAACCTCAGAGGAACGTACCGCATAACCCTTCAGACAGCTCCACCACATACTTCGTCACATCTGAGCCACCATTGTCTTTGGGAGGCTCTGAGGGGAAACCACAAAAAAACATCCTTAGAATCAGCAAAGTCCCTTTAAAACAAGTCATTTCAGCCGGCGGCCATCTTTGAAACACCTCTCGGGCATGCAAGTGCAGCTTCTCATCTTTTTTTATCTTTTTGAAAACACCAAATTCTCCAAAACAGTTCGCCAAGCTTAAGATTCAATTTCAGGAGTCATCTGACTGCTAACCCAGACAGCAAACTGACATTGAATCAACGTGGAAACGGCGTCTCTCATGACATCGAAACAACGTTGGCATTGTTTTGCTCATCGAATTAACATTGAACCAACGTCAGACGCGGCATTCTTCAAAGCTAAATGAAAATCGAAAATTGGTTTGCTTTCATTACGTTGAAACAACGTTGATTTCAAGTTGATTTTCCGTTAGTTTTGAAAGAATGACGCGTCTGACGTTGGTTTAAACGTTAATTCGATGAGCAAAACAATGTCAGATCAACGTTGTTTCAATGTCATGTTTCCACGTTGATTCAATGGCAGTTTGCTATCTGGGAATACATTTAGTTTCTAAACGCTCATGACAGAAAACAACATTTTTCAGGCTAGATCAAGCTAATACGCAGCGGAAGCGTGTCTGACTGTTTCTATGGGAACCAGAGCTTCTGATAACAGCTGCGGTGATGCGATGAATTTACCAATCGGCGATTGGCTCTTATTTAGAAGGCGGGGCTTACTCCACCATATTGACAGTTGCACTTTTCCCCATTCAAAACAATACGAGTGACGCGTCTTGTTAATCTATAGTCTTTGGTATTACCAATCTTAGCTAGTTCTTGATACTGAGGTACATTCTGCATTTTGGTCCGTTTTAACATTTTAATTTCACAATTTTTTTTTTTTGACGCCTAGCATGAAAATTTAGCCTAGCTTAGCATGATTTACTCGCATTGTGCGAGGACTAAATTAAAGATGATGTTAAGATTGTTTTGTTTTCCTGTCAAGGATCAATGTATGTGCGTCCGTGACATGCTAAACTGACCCCAGGTCAGGCGGAAACTGGTCGGGTGAGGTTTGCCCTTCACAGCGAGTCTGCAGGGGCAGCTTGGCCTATCAGGGGCCGTGGTGAACTCCGACACAGCACTGGGGTTACTCTTCCCTTCCGCGTTATAGGCCACCACCTGCAATGATGAAAGGAAAAATTAGGCAGAGTGTTTGTGTGGGGTCACAATCTGAAAGGTCCTAAAAATAGGCGTCATTATGACTCACACAAACACTATGTGTGGAGGAAACGCAGATCTCAAGGGCCTTTTAAAAGCCTTTATATTACCCACAGAGTTTATCTTACTCAGAAAGAGTTTTTCCCCCTGATAAAAGTCCAGGATGAGGAAGCGTTTCGCGGTGGGGAAATAAACGGTGGTGTTGTGATGTCATCTGTCACAGTAATTGTCAGTAATCGTGGATATGAGCTCTTGGCAGGTAATCAGCTCCTCTCATCAGGACACATGCAGCCGTTCTGAGCGCATTAATACACTTTTGTTTTTGGAAACGAGATTATGATCAGCGCATCCCTGACGACACCAGAGAAGAGTGACCGATCGCATCAGCACACCATCTGCTTCATCTCACGGCCACTGGAAACCAAACAAGAACAAACTACCAAACAACAGAGGAAAGGACAAACACACTGATGACGGAATGAACAAAAGAAAAACAACAAGAACTAACAAATCACAAACGAAAGAACTAAAACAAAAACAGAAAAAACAAACAAACAAAAAAAATAAACACTAATAAAAAGAAATAAAAAACAAACAAACAAAAAAGAAAGACAAACAAAAGAAACAAAAACAAACAAGCTAACACAAAAAACGAAATAATCGGACACTGAAGGAGTCACACACCCAGTATAGTCATGAAGGCAAGCCGCCAGTGTGTGTGTGTGTGTGTGTGTGTTTCTCACCCTGAAGCGGTACGTGGTGCTCCTGTGGAGGTTTCTGACGGTGTGTGACAGCTCGTCTCCATCGTAACTGGCCTGGAACCCGTAACCCTGTGCAACACATTCATGACAATACAATCACACACAGTGACACACACAGTGACGCATGTCGGGACCGTCCTTGCACCCTTCACTAGATTGCCGTTCGTCACACATCACATTAATATAGTCAAATAAAGGCCTTTTAATCAAAACGGATGAAGCCAAATCACTCAAGAGTTAATGGACATGAATACATGTTTGTTTCCATTTTTTCCTCAAAACAACTTAGCAATTTTAGTCATATAACTATTTTAATAATATAATTGAAATGTAATTACCGTAATTACAATGCATTTATTTGCTTTTTAATTAAATTACTAAAATAAAACAATTATGTATTATTTTTGCATAGTCAAAAAGAAATAAAACAATAATTAAAATGTTATTATGCTCATCAATGTTAACAAGATTCTAGTAACTTATGTTAACTAGATTCTAATAACTAATGTTAACTAGATTCTAAAAACTAATGTTAACTAGATTCTAATAACTAGATTGATTCTAATAACTAATGTTCTTAACTAGATTCTAATAACTAATGTTATTCGGTTAACAAGATTCTAATAACTAATTTTAACAAGTGTGTTTAGTTATTAGTTAATGCTAATAACTAATAAATAATGTTAACCAGATTCTAATAACTAATGATAACAAGATTCAAATAACTGATGTTAACTAGATTCTAATAACTAATGTTAACAAGATTCTAATAACTAATGTTAACTAGATTCTAATAACTATATTGATTCTAATAACTAATGTTCTTAACTAGATTCTAATAACTAATGTTAACTAGATTCTAGTAACTAATGTTAACTAGATTCTAATAACTAATGTTCTTAACTAGATTCTAATTACTAATGTTAACTAGATTCTAATAACTAATGATAACACGATTCTAATAACTAATGTTAACAAGATTCTAAAAACTAATGTTAACTAAATTCTAATAACTAGATTGATTCTAATAACTAATGTTAACAAGATTCTAAAAACTAATGTTAACTAGATTTTAATAACTAGATTAATTCTAATAACTAATGTTCTTAACTAGATTCTAATAACTAATGTTATTCTGTTAACAAGATTCTAATAACTAATTTTAACAAGTGTGTTTAGTTATTAGTAAATGCTAATAACTAATAAATAATGTAAACTAGATTCTAATAACTAATGATAAGATTCTAATAACTAATGTTAACTAGATTCTAATAACTATATTGATTCTAATAACTAATGTTCTTAACTAGATTCTAATAACTAATGTTAACTAGATTCTAATAACTAATGTTCTTAACTAGATTCTAATTACTAATGTTAACTAGATTCTAATAAATAATGATAACACGATTCTAATAACTAATGTTAACAAGATTCTAATAACTAATGTTAACTAAATTTGAATAACTAGATTGATTCTAATAACTAATGTTAACAAGATTCTAAAAACTAATGTTAACTAGATTTTAATAACTAGATTAATTCTAATAACTAATGTTCTTAACTAGATTCTAATAACTAATGTTATTCTGTTAACAAGATTCTAATAACTAATTTTAACAAGTGTGTTTAGTTATTAGTTAATGCTAATAACTAATAAATAATGTAAACTAGATTCTAATAACTAATGATAAGATTCTAATAACTAATGTTAACTAGATTCTAATAACTAATGTTACCTAGATTTGAATAACTATATTGATTCTAATAACTAATGTTCTTAACTAGATTCTAATAACTAATGTTAACTAGATTCTAATAACTAATGTTCTTAACTAGATTCTAATTACTAATGTTAACTAGATTCTAATAACTAATGTCAACTAGATTATAATAACTAATGTTAACAAGATTATAACAACTAATGTTAACTAGATTCTAAAACTATATTGATTCTAATAACTAATGTTAACAAGATTCTAATAACTAATGTTAACTATATTCTAATAATTATATTGATTCTAATACCTACTGTAAACTAGATTTATTAACTAATGTTAACTGAGATTCTAATAACAAATGTTAACCAGATTCTAAAAACAAGATTGATTCTAATAACTAATGTTAACAAGATTCTAATAACTAATGTTAACTAGATTCTATTAACTAATGTTAACTAGATTCTAATAACAAATGTTAACCAGATTCTAAAAACTAGATTGATTCTAATAACTAATGTTAACAAGATTCTAAAAACTAATGTTAACTAGATTCTAATAACAAATGTTAACCAGATTCTAAAAACTAGATTGATTCTAATAACTAATGTTAACAAGATTCTAATAACTAATGTTAACAAGATTCTAATAACTAATGTTAACAAGATTCTAAAAACTAATGTTAACTAGATTTTAATAACTAGATTAATTCTAAATAACTAATGTTAACAAGATTCTAATGACTAATGTTAACTTCGATTTTAATGACTAATGTTAACTGAGATTCTAATAATGTATTAGTAAATGTTGAAATCAACAAAGATTACTAAATGCTGTATAAATGCAGTTCATTATTAGTTCATGCTAATTAATGAAGTTCACTAATGAACCTTATTGTAAAGTGTTATGACAAAAATAATATCCACCACATTGTCAATGCCAACATAGAAGATCATACCATCTGAGAGCATGGTTTCCTATTGCATCTTCTGTTTCATGCTGACTTGGTGTGAGTGTGTGTGTGATGTCTGTGAAAGTGTGTGTGTGTGTGTGTGAATCTCTCACTCACTGAGCCCTCCTCTTCCATCTCCAGCACGTAGCCGATGTCTGTCCTCTTTGGGCGACCCGGCCGGCCGTTGCCAGCGCACACAGAGCCATGTGACCCCGGGCTGAACCAACTCCGGGCTTAGGGGAGGGGCCGGAACGCTGCACGACGTCATGATGTGAACCACTTCACTGAACTCACTTCCCAAAGAGGAAAACACAGGTAAACCAAGACAGAAATAACGCTAGCACTTTATTTTACAGTTTGTTAGTATAATTTGGTGTTATTACTATGGTAAGTACATGTAACGTGTGTGACGAGGACACTGGAAAATAAAGTGTCACCAAATAATGTGCAACAATAATGATTCCTTCTATTTAATCTGCCATTCGCATGGTTCATTTAGCACTTCATCACTGTATGACACGATGTTTACGGTCTCCTCCTTCGGGAGTATCCCGACTGATACACACCTGACGCCCATGTCGTTTTTGGCTGCCAGCCGAAAGGAATATCTGGAAGCTGTGGAGAGTTTGCTGAGTCTGTACTGCTTCTGAGGGCCGTAGTAGCACTGCTCAAACACAGACGTGCCCTTCCCTGTTCACACAGCGTTAGCTCTTTATTCAACAGCAGTGTGATAACACAACTACAACAAAGATGTTGATCAACCAATCAGATTTGAGGGATTCTATACGATTCTAATAACTGATGTTAACAAGATTCTAATAACTAGATTGATTCTAATATCTAATGTTAACAAGATTCTAAAAACTAAAGTTAACTAGATTTTAATAACTGGATTAATTCTAATAACTAATGTTAACAAGATTCTAATGACTAATGTTAACTAGATTCTAAAGACTAATGTTAACTAGATTCTAATGACTAAAATTAACTAGATTCTAATAATGTTTTAGTAAATGTTGAAATCATTTTGAAATGTTGAAATCGACATTCATGATAATGAAAGATAACTTGCCTCGTCCCACTGAAGAATATAGTTCTGGATTTTGGAGCCATTGTCACACGGCGCCTAGGAAGAGGTA